>JARPMJ010001337.1:0-170086 GCA_033366665.1 Phoxinus dragarum | reverse complement strand
CGATGTCAGCTCAAACTCGCGGTGCCGCGTACGTAACGTTAGTTAAAACAATGATTACATTATCATCATAGTTCATAGACAATCCTAAGCACAAAGAATTAACTTACTATTGAACTGACATTTACTCGTTCTCTTATCCTCTCCTCTCTCGCGCGCAGGAGACAGATGCAGGCTAATACACTGCCGTAAATGACGCGAATTGTCACGTGAACAAGCAAATCCACAAAGATAGAATAATAAAAATAATACGTACGCTAATAAGATAGTTTTCATTTGGAAAGCATTTAGATACGTCGTCAAAGTGTCATCTAAAATTTAAGACCTTTCATAGGTAAAAAAATAAGACTTTTCATAAGTAAAAATAAGACTTTAAGACTTTTTAAGCCTTAATTTTAAATATGGAATTTAAGACCTTTTAATACTTTTAAGGATCCGCGGGGACCCTGTATATGTTGAGGATAGGGGTGGTAACGGTACATGTATTCGTACCGGACCATTTCAGTACAGGACTTTCGGTACGGTGCACATGTGCACCGAATGCAATCTTTCACGTAAATTAGGCTAGTTTTGTGTGCGGAACATGCGTCAATTCTGAGTTTCCACACAAACATATTAAGTGTCGGAAGTCTCCGCGTTGCACTGATTAAATCTGATTAATCGTTTTTGTGATTCAAATACATGTAAAATATTACCATAACATCTGTCTTCCGGTGTGCGGAAATTTGTTCATGTTGCTGTGACAACGAAACACGTGCAAGCGCGCCTGTGTTAAGAGCGCTGATGCGCTCATCTGTGGACATTTCCGAATGCCTTTCTGTTAAAAGCGGGCTTTCCACACAAACAAACGTACACGTGTCATTAGTATGGAAAAAAAAAGCAGCAAAGACTAGACAAAGCAGAGAAAAATAATGATTCTCGCTCAAAAAGACATCTCATCTGTCATCAGAGAGGCACCAGGTAAACAATGCACATAAGAAATTAGGTAACAATAGTTGTAAATGGGAGAACTGTAGATTCATTAAAGGAACATTCCACTTTTTTTGGAAATAGGCTCACTTTACAACTCCCCCAGAGTTAAACAGTTTGAGTTTTACCATTTTCGTATCCATTCAGCCGATCTCTGGGTCTGGCGGTAGCACTTTTAGCATAGCTTAGCATAGATCATTGAATCTGATTAGACCATTAGCATCTCTCTCAAAACAATGACCAAAGACCAACAGAAAATGACAAGTCAGAAGTAGGGCCGATATGGCTAGGAACTATATTCTCATTCCTGCGTAATAACCAAGGAACTGTGCCTGCCTTACCACGGTGCGGATGAAAATAGTCCCAGCCAATCCCCAGCTAGATAACATTCCAACGTGACCGGCACTAAGTTTGTGGTTTGCACTGCGTAATATCATTGCAGTTCCTGCTACACCCATGTAAGGCAGCACAGTTCCTTGATTATTACGCAGGAATGAGAGTATAGTTCCTAGCCATACACGCCTAGAAAATCGCAACTTTTAATTTTCCGTCGGTCTTAGTACACGATGTTACTACGGAAGAGTCAAGTTTTAAATAGGAAAAATGTAAACACTTTGGTCATTGTTTTGAGAGAGATGCTAATGGTCTCTATCGACTTCCATACTGGATGTGCATTACCGCTGCCTTGCTTGTGTTGTAGCCAATGAACCACCAGCCTCATTGTACTATTCTATCGACTTCCATACTGGATGTGTATTACTGCTGTCTTGCTAGTGTTTGTAGCCAATGAACCACCAGCCTCATTGTACTATCTATCGACTTCCATACTGGATGTGTATTACTGCTGTCTTGCTAGTGTTGTAGCCAACGATCCACCAGCCTCATTGTACTATTCTATCGACTTCCATACTGGATGTGTATTACTGCTGTCTTGCTAGTGTTGTAGCCAACGATCCACCAGCCTCATTGTACTATTCTATCGACTTCCATACTGGATGTGTATTACTGCTGTCTTGCTAGTGGTGTAGCCAACGATCCACCAGCCTCATTGTACTATTCTATCGACTTCCATACTGGATGTGTATTACTGCTGTCTTGCTAGTGTTGTAGCCAACGATCCACCAGCCTCATTGTACTGTTCTATCGACTTCCATACTGGATGTGTATCACTGCTGTCTTGCTAGTGTTGTAGCCAACGATCCACCAGCCTCATTGTACTATTCTATCGACTTCCATACTGGATGTGTATTACTGCTGTCTTGCTAGTGTTGTAGCCAACGATCCACCAGCCTCATTGTACTATTCTATCGACTTCCATACTGGATGTGTATCACTGCTGTCTTGCTAGTGTTGTAGCCAACGATCCACCAGCCTCATTGTACTGTTCTATCGACTTCCATACTGGATGTGTATTACTGCTGTCTTGCTAGTGTTGTAGCCAACGATCCACCAGCCTCATTGTACTATTCTATCGACTTCCACACTGGATGTGTATTACTGCTGTCTTGCTAGTGCTGTAGCCAACGATCCACCAGCCTCATTGTACTATTCTATCGACTTCCATACTGGATGTGTATTACTGCTGTCTTGCTAGTGTTGTAGCCAACGATCCCCAGCCTCATTGTACTGTTCTATCGACTTCCATACTGGATGTGTATTACTGCTGTCTTGCTAGTGTTGTAGCCAACGAACCACCAGGCCTCATTGTACTATTCTATCGACTTCCACACTGGATGTGTATTACTGCTGTCTTGCTAGTGTTGTAGCCAACGATCCACCAGCCTCATTGTACTATTCTATCGACTTCCATACTGGATGTGTATTACTGCTGTCTTGCTAGTGTTGTAGCCAACGATCCACCAGCCTCATTGTACTGTTCTATCGACTTCCATACTGGATGTGTATTACTGCTGTCTTGCTAGTGTTGTAGCCAACGAACCACCAGCCTCATTGTACTATTCTATCGACTTCCACACTGGATGTGTATTACTGCTGTCTTGCTAGTGTTGTAGCCAACGATCCACCAGCCTCATTGTACTATTCTACTCGACTTCCATACTGGATGTGTATTACTGCTGCCTTGCTTGTGTTGTAGCCAACGATCCACCAGCCTCATTGTACTATTCTATCGACTTCCACACTGGATGTGTATTACTGCTGTCTTGCTAGTGTTGTAGCCAACGATCCACCAGCCTCATTGTACTATTCTATCGACTTCCACACTGGATGTGTATTACTGCTGTCTTGCTAGTGTTGTAGCCAACGATCCACCAGCCTCATTGTACTATTCTATCGACTTCCACACTGGATGTGTATTACTGCTGTCTTGCTAGTGTTGTAGCCAACGATCCACCAGCCTCATTGTACTATTCTATCGACTTCATACTGGATGTGTATTACTGCTGTCTTGCTAGTGTTGTAGCCAACGATCCACCAGCCTCATTGTACTGTTCTATCGACTTCCATACTGGATGTGTATCACTGCTGTCTTGCTAGTGTTTGTAGCCAACGATCCACCAGCCTCATTGTACTATTCTATCGACTTCCACACTGGATGTGTATTACTGCTGTCTTGCTAGTGTTGTAGCCAACGATCCACCAGCCTCATTGTACTATTCTATCGACTTCCATACTGATGTGTATCACTGCTGTCTTGCTAGTGTTGTAGCCAACGATCCACCAGCCTCATTGTACTATTCTATCGACTTCCACACTGGATGTGTATTACTGCTGTCTTGCTAGTGTTGTAGCCAACGATCCACCAGCCTCATTGTACTATTCTATCGACTTCCATACTGGATGTGTATTACTGCTGTCTTGCTAGTGCTGGTAGCCAACGATCCACCAGGCTCATTGTACTATTCTATCGACTTCCACACTGGATGTGTATTACTGCTGTCTTGCTAGTGTTGTAGCCAACGATCCACCAGCCTCATTGTACTATTCTATCGACTTCCATACTGGATGTGTATTACTGCTGTCTTGCTAGTGTTGTAGCCAACGATCCACCAGCCTCATTGTACTATTCTATCGACTTCCATACTGGATGTGCATTACTGCTGTCTTGCTAGTGTTGTAGCCAACGATCCACCATTGTACTATTCTATCGACTTCCATACTGGATGTGTATTACTGCTGTCTTGCTAGTGCTGTAGCCAACGATCCACCAGCCTCATTGTACTATTCTATCGACTTCCATACTGGATGTGTATTACCTGCTGTCTTGCTAGTGTTTGTAGCCAACGAACCACCAGCCTCATTGTACTATTCCTATCGACTTCCACACTGGATGTGTATTACTGCCTGTCTTGCTAGTGTTGTAGCCAACGATCCACCAGCCTCATTGTACTATTCTATCGACTTCCATACTGGATGTGTATTACTGCTGTCTTGCTAGTGCTGTAGCCAACGATCCACCAGCCTCATTGTACTATTCTATCGACTTCCATACTGGATGTGTATTACTGCTGTCTTGCTAGTGTTGTAGCCAACGATCCACCAGCCTCATTGTACTATTCTATCGACTTCCATACTGGATGTGTATCACTGCTGTCTTGCTAGTGTTGTAGCCAACGATCCACCAGCCTCATTGTACTGTTCTATCGACTTCCATACTGGATGTGTATTACTGCTGTCTTGCTAGTGCTGTAGCCAACGAACCACCAGCCTCATTGTACTATTCTATCGACTTCATACTGGATGTGTATTACTGCTGTCTTGCTAGTGTTGTAGCCAACGATCCACCAGCCTCATTGTACTATTCTATCGACTTCCATACTGGATGTGTATTACTGCTGTCTTGCTAGTGTTGTAGCCAACGAACCACCAGCCTCATTGTACTATTCTATCGACTTCCATACTGGATGTGTATCACTGCTGTCTTGCTAGTGTTGTAGCCAACGAACCACCAGCCTCATTGTACTATTCTATCGACTTCCATACTGGATGTGTATCACTGCTGTCTTGCTAGTGTTGTAGCCACGATCCACCAGCCTCATTGTACTATTCTATCGACTTCCATACTGGATGTGTATTACTGCTGTCTTGCTAGTGTTGTAGCCAACGATCCACCAGCCTCATTGTACTATTCTATCGACTTCCATACTGGATGTGTATTACTGCTGTCTTGCTAGTGTTGTAGCCAACGATCCACCAGCCTCATTGTACTATTCTATCGACTTCCATACTGGATGTGTATTACTGCTGTCTTGCTAGTGTTGTAGCCAACGATCCACCAGCCTCATTGTACTATTCTATCGACTTCCACACTGGATGTGTATTACTGCTGGTCTTGCTAGTGTTGTAGCCAACGATCCACCAGCCTCATTGTACTGTTCTATCGACTTCCACACTGGATGTGTATTACTGCTGTCTTGCTAGTGTTGTAGCCAACGATCCACCAGCCTCATTGTACTATTCTATCGACTTCCACACTGATGTGTATTACTGCTGTCTTGCTAGTGTTGTAGCCAACGAACCACCAGCCTCATTGTACTATTCTATCGACTTCCATACTGGATGTGTATTACTGCTGTCTTGCTAGTGTTGTAGCCAACGAACCCACCAGCCTCATTGTACTATTCTATCGACTTCCATACTGGATGTGTATTACTGCTGTCTTGCTAGTGCTGTAGCCAACGAACCACCAGCCTCATTGTACTATTCTATCGACTTCCATACTGGATGTGTATTACTGCTGTCTTGCTAGTGTTGTAGCCAACGAACCACCAGCCTCATTGTACTATTCTATCGACTTCCATACTGGATGTGTATTACTGCTGTCTTGCTAGTGCTGTAGCCAACGATCCACCAGCCTCATTGTACTATTCTATCGACTTCCATACTGGATGTGTATTACTGCTGTCTTGCTAGTGTTGTAGCCAATGATCCACCAGCCTCATTGTACTGTTCTATCGACTTCCACACTGGATGTGTATTACTGCTGTCTTGCTAGTGTTGTAGCCAACGAACCACCAGCCTCATTGTACTATTCTATCGACTTCCATAATGGATGTGTATTACTGCTGTCTTGCTAGTGTTGTAGCCAACGAACCACCAGCCTCATTGTACTATTCTATCGACTTCCATACTGGATGTGTATTACTGCTGTCTTGCTAGTGCTGTAGCCAACGAACCACCAGCCTCATTGTACTGTTCTATCGACTTCCACACTGGATGTGTATTACTGCTGTCTTGCTAGTGTTGTAGCCAACGATCCACCAGCCTCATTGTACTGTTCTATCGACTTCCCAAACTGGATGTGTATTACTGCTGTCTTGCTAGTGTTGTAGCCAACGATCCACCAGCCTCATTGTACTATTCTATCGACTTCCATACTGGATGTGTATTACTGCTGTCTTGCTAGTGTTGTAGCCAACGATCCACCAGCCTCATTGTACTGTTCTATCGACTTCCATACTGGATGTGTATTACTGCTGTCTTGCTAGTGCTGTAGCCAACGATCACCAGCCTCATTGTACTGTTCTATCGACTTCCATACTGGATGTGTATTACTGCTGTCTTGCTAGTGCTGTAGCCAACGAACCACCAGCCTCATTGTACTATTCTATCGACTTCCATACTGGATGTGTATTACTGCTGTCTTGCTAGTGTTGTAGCCAACGATCCACCAGCCTCATTGTACTATTCTATCGACTTCCATACTGGATGTGTATTACTGCTGTCTTGCTAGTGTTGTAGCCAACGATCCACCAGCCTCATTGTACTATTCTATCGACTTCCACACTGGATGTGTATTACTGCTGTCTTGCTAGTGTTGTAGCCAACGATCCACCAGCCTCATTGTACTATTCTATCGACTTCCATACTGGATGTGTATTACTGCTGTCTTGCTAGTGTGGTAGCCAACGATCCACCAGCCTCATTGTACTGTTCTATCGACTTCCATACTGGATGTGTATTACTGCTGTCTTGCTAGTGTTGTAGCCAACGACTCCACCAGCCTCATTGTACTATTCTATCGACTTCCACACTGGATGTGTATTACTGCTGTCTTGCTAGTGTTGTAGCCAACGATCCACCCAGCCTCATTGTACTATTCTTATCGACTTCCATACTGGATGTGTATTACTGCTGTCTTGCTAGTGTTGTAGCCAACGATCCACCAGCCTCATTGTACTATTCTATCGACTTCCATACTGGATGTGTATTACTGCTGTCTTGGCTAGTGTTGTAGCCAACGATCCACCAGCCTCATTGTACTATTCTATCGACTTCCACACTGGATGTGCATTACTGCTGTCTTGCTAGTGTTGTAGCCAACGATCCACCAGCCTCATTGTACTATTCTATCGACTTCCACACTGGATGTGTATTACTGCTGTCTTGCTAGTGTTGTAGCCAACGATCCACCAGCCTCATTGTACTGTTCTATCGACTCTCCATACTGGATGTGTATTACTGCTGTCTTGCTAGTGTTGTAGCCAACGATCCACCAGCCTCATTGTACTATTCTATTGACTTCCACACTGGATGTGTATTACTGCTGTCTTGCTAGTGTTGTAGCCAACGATCCACCAGCCTCGTGTTATTCTAGTGACTTCCATATGGGATGTGCATTGCTGTTGTGACTCGCCAGCCTCTTAGTATTCTATACTGTCTCGTTATCACTAAATCTGCATTGCAGCTTAAAGCTACACTGTGTGATTTTTACCCCCATCTAGCGGTGAAAAGGTATATGTCCATCCAGTGAATATTAGTTTCTTTTCCTCTCAATACCGATTTCATTTTAATTCCTACGGTGGCCAATGTAGTCCAAGATTAACATGGCTTCCAGTTCGACCTCGTCCATGAGTATGCCTTCAAGTGATGAGGTTACTTTAGAAAACTATTGTAATTTGCAGTAATTTAATTGGTCAGTTAACATATACGTATGACATCTATGTAAAATGAATAATAGTTTTATGTTTTCGTTATTTTTTTACCATTTCATTGCTAACATCAGCTATCAGGTTCCCAGACGAATGCAAGCTAATCTTAGTAAAGTAACTTTTATCAGTGCTAATCGTTATTCTGTATATTGTACGACATCACTAGCGTAAGGCAAAGATTACATTGTAGGCTATATAATTTTCTCCGTGAGCAGAGATCAGTTGATGTGACGGCGGTGCGAGGTAGAGTTAGAGGGAAAGGAAAAAATAAAAACAGGGCCGGTGCCAGTGAATTGCGGAGACGCGAAAGGCGAAGCTTGAATTAACGGGTATGTCCCTCTTTGGCTAATGTACTTTCAAGATGGAGGGGCAACATGGCGACCGACATTCGAACCCCTCACCCGTATGTATTTCAATGGCATATTATACACTCACGAGAATACTTTATTACTTGAACGAAGTAAATATACATTAAGAGCACATATATTTTTTGAAAGAACTAAGTGTTTTTAGCTAAGAATAAACTAAAAAAGTTACACAGTGTAGCTTAAGGATCCCAGCTCTCCGCCCCAGGCATACAACTGTAAACCTACCATCCAGTACGTCTTCCTCCCTGGCATGTAAATAATAGAATAGCCCATCCCAGTGCTGCCTGCCTGTCACTGTTCTGCGTCAACCGCCTGCTGATTATATTGCTCACTTGAACCTGGGTGTGTTGCGGTGTTTTCCTGTTTCAAAGATTACTCTATGTGTGCTGTGGATTTCCCCCAGGCATCGTTGATGGGGCTGTGACGGACTGAGCGGCCACGGAGTGCGTGAGTAAGCCTGTGACACCGTACTGCCAGTTATCTGCTGAGGGAGCATCTACTCCCGCTTGGTGGCAACACCCTTTAAGTGAGGGAGCGTGGGAGAATTCTGGACTAAAGCCAGGCTCAGAGACATCTCGTGGAGGAAGGCAGTCGCTTTGCCCTAGAGACATAGCGTAGCGGAAGGCTTTAATAATGGTTAAAAATTGAGACTTTAATAAATTCATTGTTTTAAACTCAATTGACAAGCCTCTGAACTTTATTGGTGGGTGTGGTTTGCTCCTCGGGGTGGTAAGTGGGGAGAGTCGCCCCTTTACTTTGGTCACATTAAGAACTGTGGATAAGTAGAGACATAAAGATATTATGATCAACTTTGAAAAGGACAATAATACAAACTAATAAATATATCCATCAAAGCAAAAGAATGCAAATAGAAGTGCTGCTTCAGGGTGTAAAATCTCGGTGCTCTTTGGATGGGATACAGAATCTAATTAATTAAATTAGGAATTCCAAGGCACTCGAAGGCATTGTAGCCGCAACGCGTAGGTGGATCTGTCACCATTTTTAATGTTTAGAGCCATTCATCAAATAAAGCTTTTTAACTTTTTTTCACACATTTTCGAGTGCCTTGGAATTCCTAATTTAATTCATTTAATAAATATATTTATCTGCATGCGTGTTTCCTAACTTTGCTACAGTTGGGCAAGGCATTGCCATTAGACTGTCCAAGCAGGTAGCCAGCTCCAACAAGAGAATGAGACAGGCAATAAAAGAATACAACAGCATTCAGTGGCCACCGCAGATGAGCATCTTCCTTGCAACAACTGATTTTCAGGAAGCATGCAATCCCTCTTGGCATGTCTACTTCTGCTTTGATGACACTGTAAGTATAGTTACCTAACCCTAGTAACCTCACAGCAGTCACTCTAGAAACAATCTGACAACCGCTTACTAACCACAACTACCTGCCCATCATTTAGAAACCACCTGGTAACAAGACTTAGCACTTTTTATTTCATTTGTCTTCCAGATTGAAGAAGATAATGTTTCGAAGAGTCTAAAAAGGCGAGGGATTGATGCCTTACATATGAAGACTCGAGCAGCTGAGGAAAAGCTATACCAGGAAATGAAAACTGTAACTGAACATCTCCATCAGCAGCATGCCTTTCTGTGCTCTGCCATCAAAGAGACAGATCAGCCTGGTGCAAAAGCTGCTCTCATCCAACGTCTCCAACAGCTGGAAAGAAAAACAACATCAAGCCACTGTGATGTTTCACCCACATGTACCAGACATCGTTCCTGTAGACAACCTGTACTTGTGTCAGGCCCTCCCCATGTCAAGCATACAGACACTGGTATACAATGATGATGGTGATAATGATGAGGATGACACTGAGGATGACAATGATAGCTAGGATTGTAAGCACTGGTATGACAGGACAGGGCCTTTATTTACAAAGCATCTCAGTATTATTTACAAAGTTTTCTCCTTCTCAGGAGAAAAAAAGTCCCAACTGGCCTACAATCCTAAGACTGTAAATTCAAACCTCTTATTAGGCTGATGTGTACAAGCACTTCATACACTTTTTGAATCCAAAGAAATTATCCTGATCTCTGTTAAAGGAGAACTCCGGTCAATTTTAACATTGAGCTAATTTTTTTGTAAATTTGGAGTGCTGTCAATACAGAGAACAACGACAAAAATCGGTGTTGCCTACACAGTGTTATCCTCTTTTTAAAATTTGCACCCTGTTGACTTCAATGAGGCAAGTTGTTTTAACCCTCTGGGGACCAAGGTGTTTTGGGGTCCTTAAGATGTTTTGACATGCCCTGATATTTGTATTTTTTTCAGTTGCTTATAAATATATGAATGGCAAAGGTGTAAATACACTATATTTAGCACGAACATGGCTATCATAATATGTGAGCAACATGTATGTACATGTTTGCATTTTTGAGAGAATATTATTTATGCGTGGTTATTCAAAAAACTCAAACTTAAATTGTCTGATATAAGACCACAAACGACCAACTTCACATATTCCCACAATACTTTTGACTAATGGATGTTGTCGGCTAAAGTGTTTACTTCAAAATGATCTGAAAATCATCCGGGCTAATCGTTCACATTAAACAATAGATTGATTTAAATTTTGTAAGACACTTTTTGTTTGGAAAGGCAATATGCAGGTGGGCGTGAATGATCCATCAAGGTCATGAATAATGTCCTCATTCACACCTGAGAAGAAGACAAAGACCTGCTAATGCTGCATACTAATGAGCCTTTCATTCAGGTGTCACTGAGCCACAAGAAAGAATGCAAAGACAACTCACACACACACATATATATATATACATACACACACACATATATATATATATACATACACCCACACATATATATATATATTTATATATATAACTACAGAATTGGTTCAGAGTTGGAAACATCTTGAAAAAAGTGTATTTTTCCACAAACTTTGTATGCTTGCAAATTGTATAATATCCAAGGTAAATTGCTGCACATTGGTGGTGGTTGAGGAGATTCCCCCCTTCTATGTAAAGCTTCTATGCGCTCCATTTTTCTGGCTGCTCTCTTGAGGGCCTGAGTGTGCTCGTTGTGCCACGGCGTTGGACTATGTTCTTTAATCTTCTTTAAGCGCAGCGGAGCAACTGTGTCTAAAGTGCTGGAAAAGAGAGAGTTAAAAGTTTCTGTTGCAATATCAAGTTCTTCTAAGCTATCCGGGATGCTGAGATGATGAAACTGATTAGGAAGATTATTGATAAAGCAATCTTTAGTGGCAGAAGTGATCGGTCTAACATATTTATAACACGGAGTCGGCTTTGCAGCCTTGGCTAAATGTAATTTACACGAGACTAGATAGTGATCTGAGATGTCATCGCTCTGCTGCAGTATTTCAACGGCATCAACATCTATTCCATGTGATAGTATTAGATCTAGAGTATGATTACGACAATGAGTCGGTCCTGACACGTGTTGTCTAACTCCAATTGAGTTCACAATGTCTTTAAATGCCAATCCCAATGCATCTTTTTCATTATCTAAGTGTATATTAAAATCACCAACAATTAGTACTTTATCTGCAGCCAATACTAATTCTGATAGAAAGTCCGCAAATTCTTTGATAAAGTCGGTAACACTTTACAATAAGGGTGCACTAATAAGCATTAATTCATGCTTACATTAATTCAGTATTATCTGTGCATTAGTTATTACTAATGATTATCTAAGCTATTCATTAATGATTGCCTCATTAGCAACTAATGAAGAGTCTGTCTGGTTAATATATTCGTTCATATATGAATTGTTATTAATTAAATATGTAAGTGTGGATTAATTCCATAATCACTTATTTTATTAACTAATAGTGTTCATTAATTTGTTAAACAGGTTTCTGTCAAACACAGCACATCTAGGTTATAATCTGTAATCATATCATTAACTATTAGCGCTTTTGAGGTAAGAGATCGAATATTCAGCAACCCAAGCTTTATCATTTGCTCATTTGTATTATGTCTGTTTTTTATTTGTTGAACATCAATTAAATTTTTAACCTTAGATGGGTTTGGACGTTTTTTGGATTTCCAAGTTCGGGGAACAGACACAGTCTCTATATGATGATATCTAGGTGAAAGAGGCTCTATGTGATGGGATTTATCTGACCTTGGTGACGTGAGGCCGCTAGCAGACGGTCGGTTAAGCCAGTCTGTCTGCTTCCTGTCCTGACTACAAGTGAGAGACACACATGTGACATTCTTTTAATCATCTATATTTTACTAAAGATCAATGAATATCATAAAATTGCCACCACAAGAGTCAGTTAGGATCTTTTTGCTAATGTTTAATTGACCTTTAGACACAGAATAGACGGATTACTCTTCAACTTACTGTTTCAAACTAAAAAAAATTCACATTAGTGCTGATTTATATTCCACCAGGAACAAGGAAATGTTGACCAGGAAATATTGCCTCTGCTATATATAATGGCATCCAGGAGAGAACATTAGCGGCAGAGGGGTTTATGCATTCATGCATATAATGTGTCAATAAATTACTGACTCATTCACTTCAGTGACAATTATGCTGAGATCAAGATCTTTTAATGCAAACATAAAATTCCCAATGTTCAGTAATGTGTTCTAATCAATGTCCTTGAATGTAACTGGATTACAAATGCAAAGTTGTCTGTGCATTGACGTGTTTAAATGAATAGATGTACATATAATTAATAGAACTGCATGAAAAAGTATAAAAGAAAAAGATCAACTTGATTAAAATATAAATACACAAAAACATGTAAGATGCAGTGTATACATAAGAACAGAACACAATGATTGCTATTACTTGCGTGGTCAAATAAAAGTGCCATACAGAGCTAAGCTCAAACAAAAAGACAAAAGTTCATCCATCCATTTTGTAAACCACTTGCCACGGTGCCTATGGACAGTCAGGATTAGCACACCATACATTCTGAATCACGACTGCCTTTACTTTCCGGTCACTTGTGTCACTGAGCTCTGGAAGATTTTGTTGGGTTTTTTCATGACTGTTACTACAAGTGCTGAGGAAGGTCAGGAACACCGGTATGAATACGATGCCATGGATGGCCCCAAAGAGAATGACTAAGAACATGATTTTGAAGAAGGTCCTGAAGATGTAGCTTTTAGCAGCCGCGAGCACCACCACCCCTGCGATAGTGGACACGGCACCCTGAATGATGGGATAGCCCAGTTTAGTGATGGCATCCACGGCTTTCTCATTCACTGAGGATTTTTCACTTGACACAAAAGCATAGGATATGTGAGCAGAGAAGTCGACAGAAAACCCGATACAGATAACAAGATTAATCATAGACACAGAGTCTAAACTAACATCCCATAATGCCATGAAACCGGCCACTCCCACGATGACCGACGCGATGGCAAATGTCACCCAGAGAGAGCAAAGAGGGTTTGGGATCAACAGGAGGGAAATGACTAACATTACACACGTAGCAACCACTATATTCTGGATTGTATTACTGACGATGACGGCGTATTGGTCGAAATAGATGAATGCAGGGTGGTACACTATCAGATCAACGGGTGTCTCCAACTTCCCACATTGTTCTGCGGTTTCTCTAAATGCATCCAGCATGTTCTTCTCATCGATCGCTGTACGGATGTTCACAGTCTGAATAAACATACGTGATGCATGAATTTGATTGTTAGTGAAATTAACATCTTGACTAAAACCAGACAGATTAAGAAATGCAGTTAAATGGCGTTTGAATTGTGTTTCAGTGTCTAAACTTGCATTCGGTCCAAACTTCATGTATTCACTAAGCCAAGAAATCGGCAAAATGCTTGAATTTGCCACTGTCAGATTTTTAAATGTTTCCAAACACAAGTCAAGATTTTCACGAGCAGTTGGGTTCCAGTACTGAAAGTGTTCATCCTTTATAACTAACATGACATTGGGCCCAAAGGCAGAGAAGAATTCATCTTCTTTGTCATAGTAACTACCAACATACGAGCCGTCTGCTGCTAAATGCTTCAGATCTAGACCTTCCTGCATCTGGAAGCATCCATAGATACTGACGGCCAAATACCCGGCATAGATCAGACACACGAGCGGCTTAACCCACACTCTTGTTAAGAAAGGGCCGTAATAGTTTTTAAAGAATGAATCTATTGGCATTTCAAATTCCTTATCTGTGTTTTCATCATACGCCCCACCAACACAACAGCCTCCATCATCACCAGTGGCTTCTGGGACTTTCATGCAGGTCAGCCAGTGTCTGTTGCCTTTCTCTCTCCTACCATTCAGTGCGAGACACGCGCCAAAGAAGGTGATGTTGAAGATGTAGCAGAACAGAAGAGCTGTGCTGGTGTACATGCAGAAGGACTGGACCGAGCGGAAGGGCGTCATGAGGCCGATGTAGAAAGCCAGCACATCTGTCAGCGTGGTGATAGTGATGGACACGCCGGCCTCTTTATACGTCTCTGCTAAACGAACCTCCACGGCTTTATGAACTTCAGTCTTCTGCCAGCAGGAGATCATAATGAACATGTCATCAACACCAATACCTGGAGGAAAGCAGAGAGGTGAGCCTGTGGACATCAGCTGTGAGACACCTAGGGTGAGGAAATTAATGACATTTACCCAGAATCAGAAAGGGCGCTGTGGCCACGGTCATGGCAAACGGCATCCCACAGAAGAGCAGGAGACCAAAGCCGGCCAACACGGCCATCCCAGTGGAGACCACACCGAACGCAGCCACCCACACCTTCGTCCTGACACAGTCTAGCCTGAGGAAGAGGACATGCTATAGAGATCAATCACATCGCTAGTGACAGAAACATGTGCTTATGTGATTATTTTCAATTAATCGTGATACCTCAAACAAGACAGGATTGAAACGGTAATGGCCAGGAAATACGTAACCGAGAAGAGGGGGATGACAGAGTCTGAATTGCTCTCAAACTCATTCTGTCTTGATATGGATGTAAAGTAAGACACATGGACCTGTAGAAAATCAACACGAAACACAGTTCAGTATAGTTACTGAATACATGAATGTGTTGCATTGTGGTGAAGCACAGTGAAGAAAAAGTTAGGGCAAATTAGGACAAGACATGAATAGCCTCGAGAAAAATCAAGAAAATGTACATCAATGTTGTTCATTTTATTAAAATATTGTTATTTAAATTAATTTTGGTAATTGAGTTATAGTTATTGGAAATTATTTGATTAATGTCATTTGAGATACTTTTACATACACAATGGTCATCAGGTATCTGTATACATGTAGATATAACTCAACTCACAATCATTTCCATGACTTACTGTTTTCCGCTCTGTAGAGTTTGAGAGGAGATTTAGAAAGCCATCAAGCCAGTTTTTCATCATCATCTTTTCTTCTTTTTCTTTCTTCTTCTCGTCTAAGAAATAAAAAAGCCTGACGGCTTTGGCACTGGTCAGCTCTGAGCTATTCGGCTCTACTCCGCCGATGGTTGTTCCCAAAAATGTGCGATTATTCATCGGATATGTTATGTTTGAAGAAAGTATTTCAGTAGCATTGTAATTTATAATGTCTAAAATTGCGTTTGACATGCACCTTCCCTTTGTTTTGGCACAGAGGTTTTCAAAAGTGTTTCCTGACGTTATACTTTTCACTTGTCTATCTAGCTCTATAATGTCATTAAAAGCTTCTTCAGTTAATATATTTTCTCTGTGCAAGCCTGTGATGATCAAAGAGGCATACGTGCCATCAGACGCAAGTCTTAGCTGAGAAAACTCTTCTGATTGTGGGAAGTTTTCCTCCACGATCGCCCTCTCCAACTTGGCAGGTCCATTGGCAGGCGTAAACTGGTCTTCAATATCATTTGCCTCCCTCTCGTGAAGAAAGATGAAACCAGGTCCAAGGGCAGCAGACACACATAGAGCAAATAAAATAAAAACACATGGATGTCTACCAACAACACAACCGAGTTTTTCAAAGGCCAGAGACAGAGGCCTTTCGATGCAGTCTGTTTTACACTTCGTCATCCTCCATGCACGTTAACGGTCTACAGTGAATCTCGTGTTCTTCTGCAAAGCCCCAGACACATCCTCCTTCAATGACTCAATGTTGTCATAACTTACTTATAGGCTGAGCTGAACACTGTTGCTCTTTAACAGATTAAAGTTACTCATTAGCAAACTTCCTTGTTGGCACCTGCCCTTTTCAATATTAAGGGATCGTAGCGAGGATGTGGATACACAAAGTAAATTCTAGTCTTTAAAGAAATAATTGACTACAACACCCCGGGAATTCCCCCATCCAGAGAAATATTTGATTAAATTCAAAAGCTACATTAGCTAACCCAGATTCACTTCTACAGTAAGGGCAAAAGATGTGGGTCCAGTATAAAAATAGAAACACACATTACTACATTAAGCCAAGGCTGCAAAAAATATCTTACCTGCAGAAACGACAAGAGGGTATTTTGAAATCACACTCTCACACAACATGATAAGAGAATATTTTGAATTAAAAATATTAATATTTGACAGTTGTGATCCAGTGCTCTAATTGAGGGGGCACAATACAGAACTCAAATCAGTGTTTACAGAAAGCAACCCTCCCCCCTCTCTTTTGGACAGTAGATTCTCCTTTGCGTCTTATCGTGCTTCGACCGACATAAAACACTCAAACTTATGTATTAACCCTTTGGGGTTTGCTGGATTTTCTTCACATAGTGGCAAAATAGACTTAAAATATTCCATCATTTATGGTCATACTGTTACAGAGCAGGCTTCCACTTCACCTCCTCTTCACCAGTGTAGGACACTTTTACCAGAATATTAACCATCACAAACTCCATATCCCATCATGCCGCTCACCTGGGACTGATTACACAAACAGTCCATGCAGCACATCCACACTCACCCATATAAACCCTGTTCACTCTCAAGTTCATTGCGAAGTATTGCATTGCCCCGGCGTACAATTTCTGAGCGTTTTTCCTGTGTTTGCTGAACTGTTACTGACCTTGGATTGTTTATATCGACTTCTGATTCTTCTGCTGCCCGTCTCGACCCGGATTGTTCATTGGACTGTGATTCCTGCCGCCTGCCTCGACCCTTGCCTGTTAACTACTTCTGCTCTGTGATTATCCCCGTTGTTCTGTCTGCCCGTGATTTACCTGGCCTGTTGGCTATTCCAATAAAGCTGCAAATTGATTCTTCTGCGTCCTCACATCATTACACATACAGACTAAAGAAATACATAATTGAAACTGTAAAAGGCCCTCTTACAATCAAAACAAAACACAAAATTACGATTTTGTTTTGCGCATGCGTCGCGACAGCGTGTTTGTCTGTGTTTGGAGCTCCATCAAATTTATTCATAAATCCTTGATTTTCTTCTTTACACTCATTTATAAACAAGCATTTTTCAATTTTTACAGCATGTGAACATATCTCCGATACTATTCTTTATAAAAAACAATCGGATTGCTTTGATATCGCTACCTCTATCCAACTTATCGAACTTCCGCAGATTTGCGTTTAAGAAGAAAATTGGAGATCTCTGCATAATCTTGGATCCTTGGCCAATAACATTTCCACCTCATTATCCCAGTTTTGACGTTTGTGATTTCATAATCATTCATCTATCTCTAGAAAATTACCAAAACAAGATGGAGTGACCAGTGTCGTAGTTTTGCCAACAATACTAATTATTCTTTGACCTTTTGTGTATATCTTATTCTTTGCCAGAGAATAATTCTATCATGCTTTTAGCCCTATAGTTGTTGAATCTAATAGCCCTCACTATACCAAATCCAGCCTCAGTTCTAATTATTTGGTGAGTTTGAGCACCCACTTCTGTCTGTCAACATATTTTCTTTTTCTTATAGGGCTGGACTTGTACCTACTGAAAAAGCAGAGAGAGTTAGTTTAGCAGAGAATATAAAGAATTGCTCTTAGACCAGTGAATAATCAAAATGAATAAAGTTAATATAATAATTAACCAACTTTGAAGCAAGCTCTAGAGTGATCATTGAGGAGGCCACACCTGTAGTGCCCCGTAAGGGTCAGTTCTTCTGTTTTTAGATCATCAGTCTGTTGAAGCTTCTTGGCTGTCGCTCTGCATGTGCCGTCAGCCGATGATGTCACTCAAAGGCCCGGTGTTTAGGCTCTGTTGTTTCTCAGTTTGGGCTTTTGAAAGTTGAAGTTGATCCTGCCAAAATTTTGCATCTCAGGAAAAGTCTCTTTGTCTTTAGGAAAAGTCTCAAGTGAAAGTTTCACCTTTTCCAGCATTAAATCAGTCTTTCTCCTTGCTGAGCTTTCCAGAGAGTCAATTTCAGGAGGTGAGCTGAATGCCCCTCACCCACTTCTCTCTTCTTCTTTCTGCAGTCGTGTCTTTGACCTTTTGTTGCTTCAATTCGTCTCTGTCATTGAAGCCATCTGAAATTGGAACACTCAGAGATCCGCATAAATCAAATTGAACTTTTAAAAATACTAGTTCCGGCTTCCGGTTCCGGCGACTGAGGGAATGGCAGCGTAGTTCATCGTCTCCTCCGACGATCTAATTAAAAGCTCCACTAAATCTTGAGAAAAAAATAAAAGCCTTCTTTAAATCAGTCTATAATAGTGGGACAACAATGGAAACAAGAGAGAAGAGCAGGAAAACTAACACAGAGGTCCTAGAAATCGAAGATGGACAGCAAGAAGTCGCCGGCGCGGCACATGCGTTAACGTTAGCTCAAAAGCAAAATGCTAACCGCCAACAAACTCACCCGGATAACATCATGCAAATCAATCTGGAACGAATCTTGGAGGAGATTCAAAACTTTCGCAAAGAGAATAATCGTCAGCTGGATGAAATTAAGATCGAATTAAACAAGACAAATCAAAGAATTGGTCACGCAGAAGATCGCATTGAAGTAATCGAAACGCGAATCCAAAACGTGGAAGAGATCATGCAAAAAATGATAAAAATGCAGTCGCATCTGGAAAGCAAACAGATTGACCAAGAAGGTAGATCGAGAAGAGATAATATAAGGATATACAACGTGCCAGAGGACGCAGAGAGAAATCCCATGACTGACTACGTCGAACAACTTCTGCGAGAAACTTTGGATTTTCCTCCGGAGACCGAACTGCATGTGGAGAGAGCACACCGGGCACTTGCACCCAAACCTGGAGTGAACGCGAGACCCAGGTCGATTGTAGTGAAATTCCTCAGGTACAAAATGAAAGAAGAAGTGATCCGGAAGGCATGGATGAAAAAGGATATCTTTGTGGGTCAACAAAAAATCTACTTCGATCATGATTATCCTCCTGCGGTTCTTCAGAAAAGGAAGGAATACACAGAGGTGAAAAAAGTCCTGAAAGAAAAGAAGATTCGATTCCAGACACCTTACCCGGCAAGACTCCGTGTGTTCTACGAGGATGGGACTTACATCTATCACACAGCTGAGGAAGCGTATCTGGATATGGAGAAAAGAGGGTTCAACGTGGAGAAAACTTCGCTGACTGAATCACTCAGTGAACAACTAGAGCGCACGTCTTGGGAGACTGTCTCACAACGAAAGGCAAGAGGTAAAAAGGCTCCGAGATCGACAGACATCAGGGAACGTCTACAGGCGTATAGAAGATAATGTGAGGCTGCATAAACAATATTTAATAAAAGGAAAAATACTGTTTTGGACCTTAAATCGTTAGATTGACTTTAATTTAATTTCTCTCTTCATAATATTGAATGACAGCACATTACGTCGGACACGTGAGTTATGTTCTCTTATATCTCATGTAAAAACGGTGAACAGAAGGGCCCCGATCACCACTGTGGAAGAGAAGGCTTCCCCTTCATGCTAGACGCCGCTACCAACTTGTTACAGGGTCGTTTGTTTGAGACCCCTATCTTGGAAGCACATTATGTTTGTAAGTTTTTTAATTTTCTTTTTACTTGTTCGTATATTGTTTTTCCAGGGACTGTGCCTCTATCATCCTTTAGATTTCAATGTTTTATTGAACAGACATGACAAATAACGAAGTAAAAGTAATTTCTTTCAATGTGAATGGCTTGCTTAACCCAATTAAAAGGAAAAAAATCTTAAGCAAAATGAAAAAAGAAAATGCTCATATTGTATATTTACAAGAGACACATCTGAATAACATTGAGCATGAAAAATTAAAAAGAATGGGATTCACTCAGATCTATCATTCATCATATCAAACAGGACATAGGAGAGGAGTTATTATTTTGATATCCCATAAGGTTATTTTTGAAAAGAAATATGAGTATGCTGATAAAGAGGGTCGATTTATTTTTGTTCATGGAATGCTGAATGGAACATATGTTACTTTATTTAACATTTATGCCCCACCTGGTAGTAATGTTACCTTTTTTCAAAAGGTTTTTCAGATTATTTCCTCTGAAACACAAGGTATATTGATTTGTGGAGGTGATTTAAATATACATTTACAGCCTGAGCTTGACTCCTCAAACAAAAAAACTACTTTTTCTAAACCCATTCATCGGAAAATTAACACATTGATGAATGATATTGGCATAATTGATGTATGGAGAGATCTATATCCGAATACTAAGGATTATACACATTTTTCTCCCCCACACAATGTCTACACCAGGATAGATTATTATCTCATGTTTAATAGAGATAGGACCAGGGTGACAAGCTGCGATATTGGAACGATAGATATCAGTGATCATGCCCCAATCTACTTAACAGTAAAACTAGATAATAAATTTAAGGATACGTTGTGGAAATTTAATTTGACTCTTCTTAATGAGCCCTCTTTTAAAATACATATTAAAAATGAGATTCATTCTTATTTAGAAACTAATGATAATGAAGAGGTTACACCCCCCATATTGTGGGATGCTGCAAAAGCAGTATTAAGAGGTAAAATTATAGCACTAGCCTCACTTAAAAAGAAAACTCGACAACAGGGGTTAAAAAAATTACAGCATCAATTAAATTTATTAGAAAAAGAACATAAGGACAGGCAAACCCCCAAAATACTAGAACAAATAAAAAAAACAAGAAACGAAATTAATATGCTGTATACTCAAGAAATAGAGAAAAAAATGATGTTCTCTAGGCAAAAATATTACGAAAACGGATCTAAATTTATGAAAACATTGGCATGGAAATTAAAAAAACAACAAGCAGATCAAACAATATACAAAGTCAGGGATCCTATTACCAACACAATACAAACCAAACAAGAGAACATTCAAGATGTTTTCGAAAGGTTTTACAAAAAATTATATTCTAAAATGCCTGAAGATAGAAACCAGGAGATTGATTGTTTTTTAGATGTATTGGAGTTACCTACCCTTACTGATGAGCAAAATAAAACATTGATAGCAGAAATAACAGCAAATGAAGTAAAAAGGGCTATTACTAAATTAAAATCTAATAAATCCCCAGGACCGGATGGATTTACTGGAGAGTGGTATAGAGCATTCCAAAAGGAACTAATACCTATTCTGGTCCGTACTTTTAATTGGGTTATAAAGAATGCAATAGCTCCCCCATCTTGGAAGGATGCAGTTATATCTATTATCCCAAAAGAAGGCAAAGATAAGTTAGAATGTGGATCGTATAGACCTTTATCGATATTAAATGTTGACTATAGACTTTTCACATCAATCATGGCCAGAAGAATGGAAGAATTCCTGCCCAACCTAATAAATCAAGATCAATCAGGGTTTATCCGTCAGAGGCAGACACATGATAATATTAGGCGTACATTGCAAGTTATGAATCATATCAGGAAAAACAAATTAAAATCACTTATTCTAAGTTTAGATGCTGAAAAAGCCTTCGATTCAGTTAGCTGGACTTATCTCTATAAGGTTCTACGCAAATTTGGCTTTCATGAAGTTATAATTAAGAGTATACAGGCACTTTATGATACACCAACTGCTAAAATAAAGATTAATGGTTATTTATCAAAGTCATTTACATTGGAAAGAGGCACTAGGCAAGGATGCCCATGGTCCCCTCAATTATTTGCACTCTATTTGGAACCCTTAGTACAAAGCATCAGACAGGATAAAATAATCCAAGGTATCAATATAAAAGGAGTGGAACACAAAATAGCCTGCTATGCAGATGATATACTGATTTATCTTAGAGACCCAACCAAGTCTTTACCTCAACTCATGAAACAACTTCAGAATTCTGGCCCTCTTTCTGGATATAAATTAAATATTGATAAAACAGAAATTATTTCGTATAATTATAATCCCCCTGTAAATATTAAAAATACATATTTGTTAAAATGGCATACAAAATCATTTAAATATTTAGGTATCCATTTGACGAAAAACCTTGAAAAATTACAAAGAAAAAATTTTGAACCACTAACTGTTAAAATTAAAGAAGATTTAGCAAGATGGAATCTAATTCCCTTTTTTAGTTTTAGTTCGAGGATTGAAGCAATTAAAATGAATGTATTACCAAAATATCTTTATCTATTCCAAAGTCTGCCTGTAGAAATAACCGGAAAACAATTCATAGAATGGGATAAAATGCTTTCACGTTTTATTTGGCAAGGGAAAAAACCCAGAGTACGCTTTAAAACATTGCAGCTTCCAAAGGATAAAGGAGGGTGGGCTCTTCCCTCATTAAAAGATTATTATACAGCAGCGCAAATTAGGACAGTGGTAAATTGGTGTGACCCACATTATAATGCTCCTTGGAAGGATATGGAAAGTTGTATTACAAAGAATATTCCTGTACAAACAATATTAGCAGATAATAATTTACGACAATATATAGATAAGCTAGAAGACCCATGGACAAAGTTAACTGTAAATGTTTGGGCAACTGTGATAAAAGAATTTAAATTATTGGAATGCACTTCTGTTTTGAAATGGATTGCTTATGATTCAGACTTCACGCCAAATCAGTCTGATAATAGATTTAAATTGTGGACAAATAAGGGAATAACTTCTTTTTGCACAATTATTGAGAAAGGGGAAATTTTAAGCTTTCAAGAATTAAAGGAAAAGGTTTTACTAGAAAATCAAGATTTTTACAGATACCTTCAGGTTCGAAGTTATTATGATAAAAAAATAAAAGGAAAAATAAAAGATAATTTGAATCCACTGATAGACTTGCTTAAGAAGGCATACACATCAGGTATTAGATATAAGATAGTTTCTCAGATATACAAGAGTTTAATAAATATGAAAGAACACTCTACAAGTTATATCAAAGAGAAATGGATGACAGAAAGTGGAATAACTTTTACTGATGAAGAGTGGTCAACTGTATGCAAATTTCAGTGGAAATCAACTAGGTCACTAAATTGGAAGGAGTACTGTTGGAAAAACATTATTAGATATTTTATAACACCAATGCAAACAGCCAAATACAGTAATAACACTCCAAAATGTTGGCGAAACTGTGGATGTAATGAAGCAAACCATTACCATATATTTTGGGAATGTCTACATATTCAAGAATATTGGAAAGAAGTACAGGATGCTCTTGAACATATTTTTAGAAGAGACATACCACTAGAATGCAGATTGCTGTATTTTGGTTTTGTATGTCCAGATATAATAGCAGCAGATAACAAATACCTGTTGGGCGTACTTTTGGCAGCCAGTAAGAAGGCAATTACACGCAAATGGTTAAAACAAGAGAGACCAACATTAGATGACTGGATAGATGTGACCATAGAGATTTATATGATGGAAAAGATAACTTTTTTTGTTAATTTAAAGAAAGATGTTTTCCTTGAAAAATGGAAGAAATGGGTTGAATATGTATCAGAAAGAAGATCAGATTTTGCTGCTATACTTAAATAGTTGAAGATGAATATATAATGTATATGTTAATAATATAATATAGCTATGTTTGCAGGTGTATGTAATAATAATAATACTCTTAAGTCATTTGAGATTATAATAAGTTGTCATTTGAGGTTGTTGAGGATGGAATCTAACTAGGACACATGTTTCTCTCCCTGGATGTATATAGTTACCCCTTTTTTTTTTTTTTTTTTTTTTTTTTTTTTTTTTTTTGTGTGCCCTTATTCTTTTTGTTTTATTTTTCTATTTTATTTAAAAAAAAATTTTGTGAAAGGGAAAAAAAAAAGTATACTTTGAAACAGTGGAACATATCTAGAGTACTATTTACATTTAAAACACATTAGGTAATTGTACATATATATATTTGTAAAGACACTTTGTGATTGCATTGAGCAATGTATGTAAACTGAAATATACTGTATGATTGTACTCAACTGAATGGTCAAAATAAACATAAAATAACAACAAAAAAAAATACTAGTTCCAATTGTGTCTGAGCTATCAGCTCTTTATCTAAATGTCACTTTTTAACCATCTTTTTTTACTAGGTTTTTCTATATATATATATATATAGAAAATCTCACTGGTTGACAACAGCAGTTCTTCCATTCAATTTTTGGTAAAGCAAGTTCTTCATTGCAGGAAAAAGGAAGCTATTTCTGTTTTTCAATATCAGCAATTATCTAACTTTATTTGCATGCTGTGTTCAAAATAATCTAGCATGGTGAATAAAATGTTCCTCAACCAACATCAAGGAATTCCTTTTATCTGTTATTTTTTATTATTGAATCAACAATTCCCATTTACTACAATTCTAAGATTCCTGAACAGTATTTATGGCTGTTGAAGCTTGGTCACCCAATTTTGTTCACCTTCACACACTTAATTATCTACAATGGAATAATTCAGGGATAATGAGATACAAAGATGTCTTCAGATATAACATATATTATAGTGCTGGGCGGTATGACCAAAAATTCATATCACGTTTTTTTTCAAAATTATACCGGTTTTCCGGTTTTTGACGTTTTTTTTTTTTCATGCATATTCAGATGTTCAATCCATTTTCAACTCGTTGAGAGAGGAATTGCTGTAGTAAATTGACTTAATTGACTCATTAATGAATATTTTAGAATAATTCCACACTAGTAATACAGGTTTGCATGGCCCCAGAAAATGATGCTGTTGTTTACAAATAAGAGCCAGTCATGATTCTAATGAAGTGAGGAATCAGAATGCAAAGACAATTGTAGTCAAATCAAAATACCAAACTTTTATTGTGCAAATTTCACAATGTTTTTTGTATTTTTTATAAAAACCAATACAAAAAGTAGAACAACAAAAAGTAGAACAATAAGAACTTTAAAGTTAAAACAGGTACATTTCACATCTATTCAAGTATTGCTTGCTTTTGCATTGCTTTTGAGGTATATAATTTGGTTTTAAGTTATGCAACTTGAATTAGTTATTATAAATTCCTTCGAAACCAGTAACAAATAAAATAATGAATAACCTGAACAAATAAAATAAATAAAAAGTGCAACTTGGCTCACAGCTATTCTTCTCAATTTCATACATTCTTGATATTCCAAGACGTGTTTGCGGCTGAGGTGGTGGAGCAAATTGCTCGTGTTGCCGCCTTTCGCAACTATTTTAGCCCGACAGCACTTGAATAATACGGTTGTTTGGTCAACGTCGGATTTTTGGAAACCAAAAAACCTCCAAACAACAGACCCGGCTCCTTTTTTCGTCTGTGTCATTTTCTACTACTACTGCAGCATCCATCTTCGGTGTGACGTCCAGTGATGCGCGGGTCAATGTATAAACAACCCGCACCCGACCGACGTTTTCAACTAACCCGCCCGCAACTCGGACCGCAAAAAAAAGAAAGAAAATATTGTACCCGACCCGCTTTTTTTTTTAAAAAGTCCTAACTAAATGCTCACCGTAGGCATAGCGTCATTGGGCATAGACGTGGGAACTAGGGGTCCACATTTTTCTGAATGCTGTATGATATAGCCGTCTTTGTAATAAAGGCTTGATTTATTCATTTATTTCGTTTCATTTTCTTAACAATTAAGATGCTGCATGTGTTTATCCAGTCTAATCGAGTGCGTCTCTCCCCCGACTTTCCCAACAAAAATCCCCCCCGCCCCCTCTCAGCAAATACATAAAACTGACATTAGGCCTACTGAGCTATATGCGTTTAAAAGTAGCCTGTTAAAATGGCACAAAGGCATTGCTCAGTTCAACGCGTTGGGAAATCGAGCATTTTGTCCCGCGTCAGCTTTTATTCAAAAGTTAACAACGCGCTTAACATTCCAAAGGTAAATAGGCCTACGGATTTCCCACTGTCATCTCTGCAGACTGAGCTCGTGAGTCATCCTCGCCCCAGTTATTCAGACAATAAAGTGTAGACCTATGTATTTCATAGAACATTATGTCTAGCACTATATAAATTACAAAGGTTTAATTAATTGGCAGCTTTATTTCAAACGACCCGACCGACCGCGACCCGAATATCATTAAAAATATTTTTGGATGACTCGTAACCGCGGGTGACCGCAGGCACCCGCTCATTTTGGATCAACCCGCGCATCACTGGTGACGTCCCTCTGGTGCACTGTTGTTTACCGTCGCTGCTTAGAAGTGCAGCATTTTAAAGGGTCCGTCTGAAACTGTCGCGCAGCGTAACGTTCGTTCCGGACGTTGTGTTATCAACACACCGGTATGGCGGTATATTAAAAATGAATATCGTGACGAAAATATACACCGGTTTTCGGTATGAACCGGTATACCGCCCAGCACTAATATATTAAGCATGTGCAATCTTATTTATATTTATATATATATATATATATATATATATATATATATATATATATTAGGGGTGTGCAAAGCAGCCAATATTTGTATCTGTATTTGTATTTGTTGAGGGGGGAAAAGTATTTGTATTTGTATTCGAGTAAAATTTAAAATAGGCGTACTAATCAAAAACTTTTGGCGTTACACTTCTAATTTACTTTATAGAGTAAGTATTCTTTAATTATATCCATTATAATAATTATGGATATGCAATATTGATTGATGTTTTTCCATAAATCCATGTGAAAACAAGGAACGTCATTGAAAAGAAAATAACATATCAGCCATTACCTCATCCATGGTTAAACCAACAACTAATTAAAGCTGCAAGCAGCCTTACAGGGGCCAAGCCTTCCAATGGTCCCATGGGTTCAAAAAGTAGTTAAAAATACTTTGCTTTCAAAACTTTAAAAGAAACTTTAATAACCAAAGTATTCTTAAGTCACAGAACAATTAGAAGCAACTTTTACACCACTTAAGGCCACAATACTTCTTGAGGTCTGTTCATGTGCCACACAGGATTCGAACCCACAAACGGAACGGTTTAGGATTCATGACACGTGGTTTAGCAACTTGCGCCACTCAGAGGACGTAAACTACAAAGCTGCATAGGAGAGGCTTCCGTGTAAGAATAAGCACACAAAATCATGTTAACGAGATTAGCATGCTAAGCTAGCTTAATGCTAATGAAGCTTATGGTTATCCTGATAGCTGAAGAGCCACATTAGAAAGAATGGCATCTGGTTAGCATGCTAACCAATTATTATGCTAAGCTAACTACCATAAGGCAACAAACACAGGCTAAGGCCACATTTACACATAACCGGGTATTTAGAGAAACGAATATTTCCCCCCCTCCGTTTTCAATAATAACATCGTGCACACAACCCGCATAAATACGCCGTCGAGCGCCTTTATAACTATGCTAAACCTATGGGCGGCAGTGTAGGGAGAAGGATAAAGCCATGCAAGCCAATCAGAATCCTCAGAATCGACAAGAGAGAACCTAAAACCCCGTTTCTCCCAGTTGACACGACAACATATAACCGGCGTTTTCAGAAATCTCCACTTTGGCCGGAGTTTTTAGAAATAATCGTTTTCTGGGATAAAAACGGGGTTTTCGTGTAAATGACAGGCCAAAACGCAGAGAAATACCTGCGTTTTCCCATCGTGTAAACGGGGCCTAAGTCAACTTCAGAGAGGAATATCTCGGGAACGGTGGCAACTATCAAAAATCTGTTCGGTCATTTCTGTGTGGCTCAGGCCAAAGATCATCTGATCTAATTTCGGACAAAATTGAGCAAGATTTGAAAGAGGAGTAGCGAAAAAACTGTTTTTCATTTGCTCCAATATGGTTGACAGTCACATTGTTGGAAATTGACAAATGAGATATCGTCGGAATCGGCATAAGCCAAGGAACATAATGACATAAATCAATCAAAATTTGAACAATGTTTTTAAAAAGTTATACGCGTTTTTGCAAAAGACCTTATATCTCTTGAACACTAGGTGGCGCTGTGTTCAATATTCTCATGTACCTTCAGGACATTGTGTCAATGATCCATACTAAAGTTTGTGAAGATATGTCAAATAGTTTAAAAGTTATTGCAAATTATGACACAATTTAAAATGGCGGACACGTGGTACCTCCCAAGGAAAGTTATTGCAAATTATGACACAATTTAAAATGGCGGATACGTGGTACCTCCCAAGGAATCCATAGATACCACATTTATGATTTTCTGACAAATTGTACAAAAGTTATTGGCCAAAATATCCATTTTCCATATCTCATGACCTGTAGGTGGCGCTGTTATCGAATTTGGCATGGACCCTGAGACCATGGTTCCGATGAATCGTACCAATTTTTTGTTTTGATTGATCAAACTTTGGCCGAGATAGAGCCTCTGAACCAATATTGGGTCGACCTTGTTAAGTTTGCAACACCATAACTTTTGATCAAAGATGAATAAAAAAAAATCTGTTCAGTCATTTCTGTGCGGTTCAGTCCAAAGATCAAGTTTGAATGATGAGTAACAAAAAAACTTAACACTGTACTTTTCAAAATGGCCACTACTGTAATGGGCGGAGTCTTAATGTACGATATTGATTGCAATCACCATAATGAGTGGATTCAGGTGTACTAAGATTCATTTTTCTAGATCAAAGGGTTCAAAAGTTACAACTATTTAAATATTAAATTTTTGAACTGGTGGTGGCGCTATAGAGTTGGACTTAGAGTCTCAAAAATTGGTCCAATTACTATTCATTACCATCAATACAAGTGTACAAAATTTCATTATTTTCTTACTTACGGTTCATAGGGCTGCCATTGACTTACAGAGGAGGAAGAATAATAATAATAAGAAAACTAACGGATACAATAGGTGCCTCAGCCCCTTTGGGGCTTGGCCCCTAATAAAATACCATTGTGAACATGATGAAGCCTACAGCCTACATCTTGCTGTCTGCAAAAGACAGAGTAACTTGAACATACCATATAACTCCCACACGTGCATACAATTCGACACAACTACACAAGCATTTTAACCGAACGTTAACGTTACTTTGTCAACAGTCTATTGTCTAAATTACCGCGCTAAACAGCTGACGTTACGTAAACAGAGCGAACATGAGAGCACCCGACTGCAGACGTCAATAATGCAGCGTAATGGAATAATCTTCCGATCAAACTCCGCTTCTCGAAAGTTATAAACTGCCTCAGGAACCCAGTTAAGGTACAAAAATCTGTTCAACAAAAATAGTGATGGAGTTAAGTGTTTTTATCGCTCAGCCGAGCGCTCTCTGTTGCTGTGGAGCAGCCTGTGTCCGTCACTCTCTCACTCATCCGGGCGTCGTGCACTGCGGTCTCATGAGGAAACGCAGCTTTTTGTTATAAAGTTTTTCCAATTCCCGAATACAAATATTTTTTTAAGTATTTGTTCGAAATAAGTATTTGTAAAAAGCACGTTATTTGTGCCTTTCCGAATACCGTATTCGGCTACACCCCTAATATATATATATATATATATTATTAGGCTACGTTTCTTGATTAAATAAATATTATTATTTAATTATTATATTATTATAATATTTTAAATATTATTAAATATTATATTATTTTAACTTATTTCATACTGCAATAATCTGCAGAGTTAATATCTTGAAACAATTGTTTTCCTTTACATTTGTTAATACAGACCATTACTACATGCCTTCACACATTCTTTCTTTCTCAACACAGCCTACCTGAGCAGACTCTCGTTAAACCCATAACGAGACGGTAACCATAGGCAAAACTTCATCTGTGCGCATGCTATATACCTACCATCCTCAAGGCCCTCTTGATAAGTAAAACACAGATCAACAACTGATATCCTTATCAGTACACCATGTCATCCTCAAGGCTGTAACGGCATTGGGTCATACCTGAACATTAGCTCAAATGATCTATAGGGAATTTTAATAACTAATCATGAATATTATTAATATGTTGCATATTACAGTTACATTTAATTATCGAAAATTGAAAATAGATAGATTATATGAATAATCAATCACAACGTCTTATAATTCCTCATTCATATATCAATAATCTTATTTCAGATCGATTATGAGATAATCCTTAAAGGATTAGTTCACTTTTAAAGTGAAAATTCTGTCATCATATACTCACCCTTAAGTTGTTTCAAACCTGTATGAATTTCTTTCCTCTGCTGAACACAAAGGAAGACAGTTTTTGGTTCCCATTGACTTCCATAGTATATTTTTTTCCTATTATGGAAGTCAATGGGAACCAAAAACTGTTTGGTTACTGACATTCTTCTAAATATCTTCCTTTGTGTTCAGCAGAGGAAAGAAATTCATACAGGCTTGAAACAGCTTAAGGGTGAGTATATGATGACAGAATTTTCATTTTAAAAGTGAACTAATCCTTTAAGGGAAATTAATGTAATTATCAAATAGGTGTTTGTCCAGCAAACGACCAAGATTAACCTATCAATTTCTCAATAAAGTTATTCTTTCTTACAAACTCCAAGAAATGTTAACTTTCCAGCCGTGAACATTAATTTTCCTTTGTTTATAAAATTAAACTACTCAATGTAGTAAATAATAAGCGCTGGTAGCTCTTGGAACGGCAAATCTCATTGACTGTATTTATGAACCTTCAAACAGAATCAGTCATGGATATAATGGTTTTAATAAATGCAAAACTACAGAATATACGGATTACACAAGATACACCGATTATATGTCTATGTACATAACTTACAGTTAAACAATACAAGACAAAACGGATAACAGATGAGAGAGGGAGATTTGGAGAGAGAGAGAGAATGAGAGCGAGGGCAGGGCCGCGCACGCAGCGTGCGTGGAGGTTTGAGTGTGAGAGAGAGAGAGAGAGAGAGAGTGAGAGAGAATGAGAGAGAGAGATCACAGAATGATCACTGTAGCAAAATCACAGACCTTTTGAGAGCCAACAACGAATCAAACCTTAAAACATTAAAACTCGTTGGAGATATACTTGCATAGTTCGTTTGTTTGTGTGTCTGAGACCAGGGGAGCGCGCGTTCTCGCGCTGAGGCGTGTTCTCTCGTGTTTCCGGAGCGCGCTGGTCGCGGGAGATTTGAAGGCCTCTTGGAAGTGAAGTTATCGAAGGAATAATTCGGGCTAAGTTCGTTTTACTCTTAGGTGGAAGCGAACAAAGGAGAATTTGAAAATGAAAACAAAAGACTAAGGCCACATTTACACATAGCCGGGTATTTAGAGAAACGAATATTTCTCCCCCTCCGTTTTCAATAATAACATCGTGCACACAACCCGCATAAATACGCCGTCGAGCGCCTTTATAACTATGCTAAACCTATGGGCGGCAGTGTAGGGAGAAGGATAAAGCCATGCAAGCCAATCAGAATCCTCAGAATCGACAAGAGAGAACCTAAAACCCCGTTTCTCCCAGTTGACACGACAACATATAACCGGCGTTTTCAGAAATCTCCACTTTGGCCGGAGTTTTTAGAAATAATCGTTTTCTGGGATAAAAACGGCGTTTTCGTGTAAATGACAGGCCAAAACGCAGAGAAATATCTGCGTTTTCCCATCGTGTAAACGGGGCCTAAGATAAAGAAAATGAAAGAAGACGCAAACTCCTGAGGAGTTCATGACCGGAGACTTTTCACATGACGAAGCCGGGATGAAGGGCAGACGAGTGCGGAAGAGAAGGAGCTAACCGGGGTTTAGCTCTTTAAAGAATTTATGGATCCGCCTTCTTTTGCACGAGTGGCCAATCACCTTCAGTGATTCGGAAGCGGGAAAACTGTCTTTGTCTTGTCGAGAACACCCCCTGCTGAATAATTTATGATTGAGCTTGGAATTCGTAATTTCTACGACTGAAAAGGATTCAACTCCGTTAGGTCTCAAGATTTAAAATGATATCAAACATGTCATATGAAAGCTTATAGGAAGATCGTTGCATAAGATATACATATGAGAAGCATTTAAAGTTTGATTAATACATACTAATATTGTAAACAATCCCAATGTTATGTGGCACATAAACTGCAACACAGAAAAGTATCATATACATTTGGTAATGTCTTAAATATGATTCACTTAAAGAAACGTTTGGTGTGTGTGTGTGTGTTTCTTTGTGTGAGGAATGTTGGGGTGTCATGTTACGTGTCTTTTCAGACAATGAAAGATGTGTTTGCGAGATCAGGATCACTAATTTGAAAAGCAGCTGACCGGATGTCATTGTCATTGTTGCTACAAGGCCCTCTTGACAAGTACCACAAATCAATAACTGATATCCTTATCAGTAAATACAAATCATCTGTGTGCATGCTCTTGCTTATTATCCATCGAGGCCATTTTAATAAACAAACAGATTCTTGCGTACGTACAACAAAACCTTAGCGCCAAATCAGCAACACCAGTGTTCATAAAATCCACACAGGATTATATAAGCACTGGCAAACACTACTGGGAGCTCCCCCGCGCTATTACAAACTACTTGATATCTACAAGGCCTTCCTATTAGAAATCACAATGCATGCAATCATTTCTGGAATCAAAGACCCCTTTTCCAATTTTTAAAGTTCTTTAAATTTGAAGAAGCTTTTCTTACCACTTCCGGGCAGCTGGTGACCAACACATACTTTACACAAAAGCAAAAATGCTCACCTCAAAGTACAGTGGCCACTGTTGTCTGTGCCGGTCACCAGAGATGCCCTTCGTGGTTCCTTCAGCTCCTAACATATCCCATCCTCGTCGCCATTTGTTGTAGGGCTGTCACTTTTGTGAAAAAAATCCTTTTCGATTTTCGAAACATAAGTGTTCATTGAATCGATTGTAAAATCGATTTTCCATGTCTAAAGTCTAAAAACATTTCCATTTTCAACGCCAAATATAGGCCAATCCACGGACAACTAACAGGCATTAGGACGAACGTAAAGAGGGCGCTTGAGACGCACAATATTTCTGATGATTTATTGACATGAAATTTCGTGTACAATTACAAACAGGAGTGTAACATTCTCGAAAAGCAGAGTGGACTGCCATAACCTCAATGAAAAACATTACTGCAGGCTTTAACATGGCTGTGTTCACGATTAGAAATGTCAAACAAATTTCACCTACGTAGCCTGTAGCCCGAGTCTGTAAGCTATCTGTAGCCTATGCTTGAAATGTTCTAAATACTGGCGACACCTTATGCAGAAGTAGGCTATATTTTGCTGTTATGTGTGTTTATCAGAACCTGCAGTTGCTGTGTGATGCGCGTTCGCTGCGGGCGTATCGTGACGAGCTGGACGCGCTCTGAGAGAAAGCGCCGTTCAGACAGGGCACGGCATTCGCGGCGCTATGAGACCCATTCAATTCAATGGCTTGCGAGACATTCTGTATTGTGAAAACAGCTCTTTTGTTTTTACCTCTCAAACACACCAACAATTGGTCAGATCTATGCCATTGGACTGTGCGGTTCAATGGCTGAGCCATTCAATAGGCTACAGATAGCGCGAGACGTTTTGTTGCTGGGTCGACCAAGCGGTGCGCACGCCGCGGTCAAAGTTCAATCGCGCAAATCGCGTTGTATCTGAAGCGCAATGCTGAACCCAGCGGCCAGCGCCGCGCATTCTGCGTCCTGAAAGCCGTTAAAATCGATTCCCTATTTTCATTTTCGAAACTTGTGTTGGTTGGTCCGATCGATTGTGCAATCGATTTTCGAACAAAAAGTGCCAGCCCTAATTTGTTGTGGTTTCAATCTTTTTGTGAAATCACTTCTCAAAGATCTTTGATGCCAGAAATATTTAGAATTATTTAACAAAACAAAGCCGAGCAACCTCCCACAGGAGATGACTCCCGAACATCGTTTAGCTTTTCACAGACAAACATCGCCTCCAAAAATGTTCATACATCCTATAGATTATTTTGGGCAGGGGTCTTACACCATGTGACACACCTAAATAGAATTCTCTGTTGCATCAGTATTCTGACATTTCTTTAAGCACCCAAAAGTCAAACCAAAGTCACACACAGAGGAAATAATGGTGTACAAATATATAGCAAAATTACTTATTTTCTAAATAATAGAATTTTCAACAACTTCTGCAAGTGAAACGCTCACTGAACAGTCTCACGTGGCTATACAGGTTTAAGAGACCAGAAGACCAACTGGCTAGGTGGCTTGAAGAACTCAGTCAGTACAATTTTGTCATCGAGCATAGGCCATGTACACACCATTCCAGCGCTGACGCTCTGTAGGACTCTGAATGAAGAACCTTGTGACCGTTATCAAGCAGGAAAATACCTATATAGCTTGCCATGCAAGGGCTGTCGCTTCTGCCGAAAGCTCCCCATCAATGGGCCAGATTCGAAGAAGATGTCGATGATGTCATCCCCTTGGCGGTTCATGAGGTGTTCATAACACACCCAGTGATGTTAATGAAGAAGGTGATGACAACCCAGGTCCTTCCTCAAACTGGCTGCAGCCCCGAAAGTCTCAGGGAAGAACAGTTAGCTGACCCAGACCTTTCAGTTCTCCATAAATGGATGTCTTGTGGTTTTTTGCCTGCTAGGGAAGAGGTCATGATGCAGAGCCCAGCGGTTCGCAAGTACTGGCTGTGTTGGTCTCATGTGGAGATGCGAGATCGGGTTCTCTATTACCGTTGGGATGATGTCAATGGAGGTATGTCATCTCTGGACTTACTTGTTCCTGTTTCACTGAAGAATGAGGTTCTCCAATCCTGTCACAATCCGGCACAAGCGGGTCATGCAGGGGAGGAAAAGACGCTCATGCAGCTCCACATGTGTCTAAAAGTTCCCACAGTGTAGTTCCTCTAAAACAACCAGTCCAATGGGTAGGGCCAAGCTTCAGAACTACCAGGTTGGAGCACCAATGGACCAACTTACACCTTCATGTCCTTGAACCATTCCCGGAATCCAAGTCAGGCAACAGGTACATCCTCGTTATAATTGAACAGTTTACTCGTTGGGTAGAGGCATTCCCTGTCCCCGAACAAGGAGCTGAGACAACAGCAAAGATGTTGGTGTTTGACTTCATCTCACGCTTTGGGGCTCCCCTTGAAATTCACACTGACCAAGGACGGAATTTTGAGAATTTGCTGTTTACGGAGGTTTGTCGTCTGTTAGAAGTAACCAAGACCCGGACCGCAACATATCATCTGGCTTCGAACAGACAAGTGGAAAGATTCAATAGAACGCTCTTGCAGATGATTCGGTGTTATGTGGACCAAAGTCAGCAGAATTGGGATGAGCATCTTCCCTTACTCACTGCGGTGTACAGGAGCACTGTGCATTCAGCGACAAGCTTCACCCCCAATCAGCTGATGCTGGGGCGAGAAGTTTTCCAGCCACATGACATCTGGCTAAGGATGGACGAGGTTACCAGGGAAGCTAAAGCTACACCTGAGTTTGTAACTGCAAGCTAACCTCCAGCAGGCTCATCAAGTAGCGCGCCAGAACTTACGCTCTGCTCAGACTCCCCAGAGAGATCTTGTGTCAATGAGGGTCAGTAGCAAGAGAAAGGGCTACAGTCCAAAACTCCAACCCCCATGGCAAGGGCCATTGGTCGTCACAGCATGCCTTGGACCAGTGCTCTACTAAGTCAGGGACAGACGAATTGAGAAAGTACTGCATCATGATCGCACATACCTGCCTGGATGCAGCGTCTGCGACACAAATACACCTGCACCGAGGAAGGCTCCCTGGTTCCAATAACTGTTCAGGTACCTGTTGCCACAGGGGCAGAAGCACCAAACCTGTCAACATTTGACAACTCTGTGTCGGAAGAGCCTCTGACCCTCCTTGTAATGGACTCTAACTGTAACCCTAATCCCTGTGGAAAAGAGGGGACGAAGACAAAAAGGGGGCGACTTGTTCGAGCCCCAAGTCGTTATATGGACTAAAGAAGAAAATAGAAGACAACAAAAAGTTAACTGTTCACCCTCAGTTGTGCAGAAGGGACTCGCAGAGCTAAAAAGTGGGGTGGTGTTATAGTGTTAGTTAAAATACATAGTTTGTTACAGTTATTTTCATGTATACATCATGTGTTCTTATTAGCCAATCAGATGTGGCTATGTCATTACGTGGGGATTAGTTTATGACTTGTTTACGTTTTACGTCAGATAAGGTGCAGGCTCCGGTGCAGATGGTTGTACACAAACCCATCAGCGCTGGGCAAGAGCATAAAACCCCCGTTGTTGTACAAGTGTGTCTTAAGAAATAAAGTAATGTTCCTGAAACGGATTCTCAGTGTGCTTCTCTTCACGCCTCCACGGACACAAACACGAGAAAGCACATCATTACTTAAAGAAAATTGGTCATTACAAATTAGTACAGCTTTTTTACTTCTGCAAAACAACTTCGGAAAAGTAATTTGTATATCCAGTGACACAATGCACTGAAAAACGTTTTGTTTTGTCGTTCAAGTAGTTTACAGTCAGAAACAAAATCCCAGAAAGCCTATTGAATATTTATTTATTCAACAGGAAATAAACAACTACAGTCAATTATAAATGTGGTTTTACCTTGAAAATAAATAAAAAATAAAGTAATGATGTCAAAAAACTGTCACAACTATACAATTGTGCAACTATTTAAAAAGTAGGCTAGAAAATGATATAGGAGAATAAACTTAGGGGCTTTAAAATATGTTAAAAACAACAATTATAGTAAATCAGAAAACACGTCTTATGTGATCATTCCCCATATTCCTACGTTCAGTGCACAGTCTATGGTTTTTAGCATGATAGGCGTGGTTTTGGAGCGCCCATCAATCAAACACAGCAGGACGAGGACGACGACAGACAACTCGGAGACAGAGACGAAAGATTTTAGGTAAGTTGAGCGAATTTTGCTGGTTGTATGAATAAAATACCTTTATCACAATGCTAATTTACTTAGTTTTGCAGCATTTGCTAATGTTTTAATGAAGTTAACTAAACCAACAGTGCGTGAACTCTCTATTGAGTAATGTAACGTTTACTGCTCCCGCCATTTACAGAGCAGTTACAACACTACACAAATGTGTAAGTTAGTTAAAACCGAAGAATGAAAAATAAAACGACTTGCTTTTTGTCCATATGCTTTAGTTCGCTTTTTCAATATAGCAAAACAGATTTTGATTAGAACAATCAAATTGATTAGACCAGTAGCTGGAGTGTCAACAGGAATGCCTTAAAAAAAAAAAAAAAAAAAAAGAATAGCAGAAAACAAAATAATTGCAATTGTGTTAGACATTAGACATTGTGTAGACATTTTTTGCACTGTGTTCCTGCCCTCTGTAGCAGAGGGCAGGAACACAGTGCAAAAAATGTCTATTGCGACTCAAGGCCATGGCAGGTGTTTAAAAAAAATTATGACATTCATACAGAGTAATATTATATGTTTGTCTATTAAAGAAGAAAATTCCAGGTTTGAGAGAGCTGTATTCCTTTGATTTGATAAAGTTGAAGGAAGGCTCCTTAATATTGAACACCTCCTGAGAACCAACATCTGAACTACCAGAAGTCCAAGATATTTTAGGAAAACCATGCAACACACCACATGACCTGGACCAGTTGTGTAGAAATTGAGGCCCCGTTTACACGTACATGGTTATTTTGAAAAACGGAGACATTTCCCTTCGTTTGTGCCCTTCGTTTACATGCAAACGGAGAATTCGCCTCTGAAAACTATTCTTTCTAAAAACTCCGGCCAGAGTGGAGATTTTGGAAAACTTTGTACGTTTGCATGTAAACTGAGAAAAACTGAGTTTAAGGCAGCCGACGTCACAGTATGTGACTATTTTCGGGATTCTGATTGGCTAACGTGGGCTTGAGCTTCTCGTTACACTGCCACCTACAGGTTTGGCATGCTCTAGACAGAATAAAGCTTATAAAATGTCTTGATACTTCATTACATCTTATGAAGACAGAATTTTCTCACATTTCAGTATAATTTGATTAATCTTTCAGGCCTAGGATAGCATATGTTGTCAGCTCAGGAAGAGACGGATCAAATTGAAACAATGTAATCAGTTAATTAGTGTTGCTTTAATTTTTCTTATATGTATGTGTGACTTTTTTGAGAGGCTTGTCGTCGCACATATGCTAAAGTTTTGGAGAAGATATTTGAAGAGCTGATATTGGACGCACTTAAATTTGCACCACATCGACGTGATCAGGTCAGTGATCAGTCTCATCAGAGGTTGGTGTCTTTCTGTTTTCAATCATGTATGAAATGAAATTGTGCAAAATTGTTGAGACATATGTCTACAGAAATCTTGAAATGTCTGTCAAATGTCTACCAATTTGAATTGAAAACAAACACTCTCTGATTATGTAATTGTATGAAGGGTACATTTCTCGGGCTATGACCGGTAGGGAGTGCTGTCACTGACAGCCCGATATAACCTAAGGGTGAGTGGTCCCAGTGTTCTCTGAACTATTGGTTCTGACAGTTGTCACTGCCTTTGGGCATGCACTCCCCTCAGCATGGCAGAGTGGGTATTTCGTTCCCCAAAGCGTCGATGACGTATTGTTGAGTTCCCTTAGAAAGGGAACGTCCCAGGTTACGACTGTAACCTATGTTCTCTGAGAACAGGGAACGAGACAATACGTCTCCCTGCCATGCCTTGGGGCCTGCCTGCAACAGTCCCTGAAGACGATAGGATGTTGTTACGGTTTCAAGGAGCCCCTTTTATACATCAGGTTGCGGGCTCATCATTCAAGCTGATGATGCACGGTCTGTCGCCGGTCAGGATGATTTGCTGTGAGTTGATACTTGATTTCAGACACCTGTCACGCCTGAGGCGTTCCCCAAAGCGTCGATGACGTATTGTCTCGTTCCCTGTGCTCAGGGAACATAGCTTACAGTCGTAACCTGAGACGTTCTCTCAGGGCTTCAACCTCAGACAAATCGACATGATGCAAGATGGGATTGCAAGAAGTTCCCGAACTATGTCCAAAATGGCTGCAACATTAAGAAAGGTTTGCAGGTGTGCTATGAAACGTTATACAAGAAGAAGTGCGCAAATTATTGGAGATGCCAGAGAATTTGCTGTTATTGACGAAAGCAGCTTCCTTCATAAACGTAAGGTGAGTTAAAGGGTGTTCTCTCTATTACCATGTCACAAAGGATTAACCTAGGCCACATTTACACTTAGTCGGGTATTTAGAGAAACGAATATTTCCCCCCTAACCCTTCACACTTATTCTAGACATTAGCATTAGGCTAGTAAAGTGTTGATAATGGAATAATTTAATTATTTAGGCTACATGTAGGCTAGTAGGCTAATATTTCTGTCATATAAGTTTATTACTAAACATTTAATTATTTCAATAATTGAAGAAATAAAACGCTACCTCGGTTTGGGCCAGCTTTTTCCAAGCAAACCTAAATACAAACGCATGTTCATTTGTTCAAACGCATGTTCATTTGTTGTCATGAATACAATGTTCAACTCAATATTAAATTCCACGGGGATCTTTGGATCCTTACAACCAGGGTGCGCGATTTGTGAATTAGCTATTATTATTGTTTTATATATAAATCTCGAACCACAGTGCTTGCTGCTGCTAAACTAAATAACATTTATAGAATAATTATGAACTTAAATGAAACAATATCGCAACATTTCGACAAATAAATGATCTGATCTGTTTTTACAATTTAATTCAGGGCGATTTAGCATAGACTACATTTAATTATAGCGAGATTTTCACCCTTGTCCGTTCCTCATTGGGAAGCGCTCACATAATAGCTAAACATGTTTGAGTAGATCCTCTGCACCTCTCGGTTTCATACGGATTACCTAATCAGATAACATTTATTAAATATTTAGACATTTAAAGGCTTTAGACATAGCCGATTTCTTATCGTGGCTGAGCGGAGGAAAGTGGCTTTCGGTTCATTTTTGTGACGCGCAGTTCCTGGAGACAGAGACGACAGATAAACTTTTGTCGTTAGCCTACTATGAATAAAAGTTTACAGTTTTGAACGATGTAGGCTACTCTACTCTGATCTGTATGACTAAAAAACTATGGAGTAGCTATGAGAAAAATAAATCCAAATGAACGCGCCGCCGCGTCTGCCGAACACTAATTCAACATGCCAGAATAAAACCCGACTTTAGAACAATGGATAGCGCCACTCGGCGTGGTGTGCCAAAATACTTAATTATAAACTTCAATATTTCATTCAAAATAATCTCAAAACGCTTTGTGACATTTTGAAAGCCGTGCATGCATTAAGGGAACCATGAACGTAACTTAAACTGGTTCTGATTTTATTGTTTGTCGTTTAAACGTGCCTGTTGCATATCTTTGTTTTATATATTTTAAATGGTCTATTGGTGAAGTAATGTATAGCATTGATTACTGTGGAGGGAGGGAGGATTAAAATAATTCAGCAGAAGCAGGGATGTTTAGACCAGAAGGAAATCCCCGTCCCCCTGGCAAATCGCACCTTGCTTAAAACCATGTTTTTTAAAAAAATGTATAGGCTAGGAACCAAAAAAAAAAGGCTATCCTGTATAAAAAAATGTTTTGTTTGTTTGATTGTCTGCATTAATAATAGGCTATGACATGCATTAATAGGCTAATATAAAATGTACAGTAGTCTACGTTTGTCCGGGATTCGAACCCGTGTCATCCAAATGATCGATACGTAAGTTCTACCACTCGGCCATGAATTTACTCACTGAGAAATGCCCGGTTTCTCCAGTGTGTGTTCTCCAGAAAAACGCTCTTCATTCGTCTCATTCCTCAATAGAATCGTAAAAAATAATCAGCTTCATTGCACCTAATTTATTTTTGTTTGTTATTTTTGTTATTATTATTATTTATTATTTTATCACGCTGCTCCCAACGGGCAATAGGCTTATGTCGCCCACCGACGTCTAGGTGTAGGCTACATTATGAAATAAAGCCTAGGCCTATATTGTTCTCGTCTCTATTTTTAAATTATGATTCTATTTTTCTGTCCTAAACAATTTTCTATAGTAGCCTATTTCATCTGTTAATTGACATTAACCCCGCTTACATTTCAAAATACGGCAATAGCTGCTGTTTTGCACAATGTCCCTCTGCACCACCTGGCGGTCATTTCGCGAATGACTTTGAAATGCGACTGGATTATTTTTACCGCGGCGGTGGCTGGCGCGGCGGTAATAGGCATTCTGGTTGAGTACCATCTGTAGTTTTGCAAGATGGCGGAACTACATGGAAGCCTCCGTGGACCTACCCGTCCCATGTATATAAAGATAATTAATTCTTAATTTATAAGGATAAGTCAGATAATTGGCCGAGGTATTTGTACACCATTGAGGACATAATTATGAATAAAAATATTGATTTTAGATAATAAAATACCTAAAAAGATACTTAGTGTTCCTTTAATTATAACGTAACATAACGATCCGACCATGTCGAGGACTCAGCGAAATATTTCACATCACCCACCAGCCCCCTCTGTCTCGTGTCCCCAATACGAACGTATTCTTCGTTTTCAGTCGCTAAATTCCCTCCGCCAACAAGGGGCTGATTTGAGGAAGTTCGCGGTCAAATTCCTTAGAGCGGCGGAGGGCGGAGGGCGGAGGGAAGACTAAATGAAGGGTCTCTTAAGGACCTTTTCTTTTATGCACTCGACGAGTCCATGGACTGGTTGCTCAGGAGGGTGTATGATAGGAGTACCTTTGAGGCGATGGTGGAGGGTCTCGCTCGCTTGCAGGAGCGAGAGGCCAGGAAAATGGTTTATCTTCCGATGGTCCCTGTTGTGCCTGTCCAGGTGGACCTTGTTCCGGTGGTCCCAAGTCCGGTGGTCCCGAGTCCGGTGGTCCCAGTTCAGGTGGTCCCGGTTCCAGTGGTCCTGAGTCCGGTGGTTCCAGTGCTGGAGGTCCCGAGTCTGGTGGTTCCAGTGCCGGTGGTCCCGAGTCTGGTGGTCTCGAGGCCGGTAGTCCGGAGACGGTGGAAGAGAAGAAAGGCCTCAACGATTTATCTGGTGGCTCCTAACCCAGAGACCATCCCGGAGGTGACTGCTATCCCTGACGCGTCTCCCAGGCACCCTGCTCTGCCCGCGCCGCCCAGGCGCCCTGCTCTGCCAGTTCCGCCCAAGCTGCTCATAATTTTTATGGACAGAATTTCTAGGCGCAGCCAGGGGCCGGAGGGTGTCTGGTTTGGGAACAACACGATTTCGTCTCTGCTCTTTGCAGATGATGTTGTCGTGTTGGCCCCTTCAGACCAGGAACTCCAGCATGCACTGGGACGGTTTGCAGCCGAGTGTGAAGCGGCTGGGATGAGAATCAGCACCTCCAAATCCGAGGCCATGGTCCTCAGTCGGAAAAGGGTGGCTTGCTCACTTCAGGTTGGTGGAGAGTTCCTGCCTCAAGTGGAGGAGTTTAAGTATCTTGGGGTTTTTTCACGAGTGAGGGAAGGATGGAACGGGAGATTGACAGACGGAATCGGTGCAGCTTCCGCAGTAATGTGGTCGATAAAGTAAAGCCGCAATGCGAAGCTCTCGATTTACCAGTCAATCTACGTTCCTACTCTCACCTATGGTCATGAGCTTTGGGTCATGACCGAAAGGACAAGATGAGACGGAATGAGTTTTCTCCGCAGGGTAGCTGGGCGATCCCTTAGAGATAGGGTGAGGAGCTCAGAGTAGAGCCGCTGTTCCTCCACATCGAGAGGGGTCAGCTGAGGTGGCTCGGGCATCTGTTCCGGATGCCTCCTGGACGCCTGTTCCGGGCGCGTCCCACCGGGAGGAGACCCCGGGGAAGACCTAGGACACGCTGGAGAGACTATGTCTCCCGGCTGGCCTGGGAACGCCTCGGTGTCCCCCCGGAAGAGCTGGAGGAAGTGTCTAGGGAGAGGGAAGTCTGGGCATCTCTGCTTAGACTGCTGCCCCCGCGACCCGGCCCCGGATAAGCGGAAGAAGATGGATGGATGGATGGATGTATGAGCAAGAACAGCATCACAGTGCTTTTATACTAATCTCACCGCACTTTAATACAACACGGTCTTCTTATCTCCCTGCAGGATCTCCAGAGACCCTCTCAGTCCAGTCCAATGTGCCGGAAGCGGAATCTTTTTTTCAAATTGTCATGTCTAGTTTTAGCCTTGTTTCATGTTCATTATTTTGAAGTTTAATCAGTTTGTCATGTGCTTCCCTTGTCCCCTTGTCCCCAGATCGAGCTTTTTCTGTGGTCGGGCCTCGGTTGTGGAACAATTTGCCGTTAGAAATTAGGATAGCCCCATCCGTGATCATTTTTAAGTCACTTCTAAAAACGCACTTGTTTTTGCCACTTCTGTTTTACTATTTTATATTTGAGTCTGATACTGTTTTTGCCACTTCTGTTTTACTATTTTATATTTGAGTCTGATACTGTTTTTGCCACTTCTGTTTTACTATTTTATATTTGAGTCTGATACTGTTTTGTTAGTCCTGTTTTAATGTTGCTCTCATTTGTGTTATGTAGGTATTGTTTTGTTTTAATTTCTGCTGTTCTGTAAAGCACTTTGGTGCTGTTGCAAAGATGTGCTATCTAAATAAAATGAACTTGAACTTGTGAATGTCATTGGTCATGTTAATCCTTGTCCTTGTGTTCCCACTGTATCTAGCTTTGTTCCCTGTACCATTGTTGGTGGTTCTATGTTTAGTCCAAGTTTATGTTCATGTTAATTAGGGGCCAAGCACTGAAGGTGCGGGCACCTATTGTATCTGTTCCGGTTCTTATTCTTCTTCTTCTTCTTCTTTTTTTTCTTCCGACTGGGCGTCTATGGCAGCCTATAGAACCGTTTGCGGGAAACTTATGAAACTTGGCACAGTGATAGAGGACAGCCTGAACTATCACCATAGCAAATTTGGAGTCTCCAACTCATTCCCTCTAGCGCCACCAGCTGTCCAAAGTTGCACTCATGTTTATGCTAATAACTTTTGAACCACAAGGGCTAGAAACAAAATTCTTTTTTCCTCTGATTCCTGAGCTCACGACGATTCGATCCGCCATTTTGAATTTTCCGAAAAACCTACTTTTTCGAACTCCTCCTAGGCCGTTGCTCCGAATTTCACGAAAAATGAACCAGATCATCTCCAGACCTTGACGACCAAAAGTTATGGAATTCAAGTTGATTCGAATTACCGTTCTCGAATACCGCGCAAATAAATTTTACGTAGCGCTTGCGAAAACAGGCGTAAGGCCGTATCTCCACAACGCTTTATCGGATTCAGACCAAATTTGGTACATGTCATCACAAGCATGACCTGAGGCTACATGCTGAGTTTCGGCGCAGCGCCACCTACTGGTCCGGAGATATGAAGAATTTATGTTTTTGCTTATAACTTCTGAACGGTTTGTCCAAAAATCACAAAAGTGGTCTCGTTAGATTCAGGGCGTCGTGCTGAGTTGACTGATATCCAATTTTCCCATATCGGCCATTTTGGCTGTCGGCCATTTTGAATTATGTGCTAAAATGCTGTATTTTATGAACGCATGAACGTATCGTAACGAAACTCAGTATGGGTCATCAGTACAAAGCCCTAAAGGTCCTCAAAAATTTATGAGACAGCGCCACCTTTTGGTCAAAAGTTATAATGAAATTTCCAAAAATGCTAATAACTTTTGAATAAATTTGCCTATAGTAATGGCACTGATCTCAATAGATTCCTTGGGTTATGCTGAAAACATAGATACCAATTTTGCCATAGTCAGTCAAACTTCCTGTCCGCCATCTTTATTTTCTTTTAAAACCTACTTTTTCGAACTCCTCCTAGACCGAACGTCCGATTTTCACCAAAATCGGATCGTGTCATCTCCAGACCGTGCCGAGTAAAAGTTATGGATTTCGTGTCGATAGACAAAACCGTTTTCGTATACCGCAGGAGCAAATTTGAGGCATGATGCCAAAATGACTATTCAGGCTTTATATCTGCAATGCCTTGACAGATTGACACCAAACTTTGTTTGTGTCATTTTCACTTCACTCTGACCGAATCACATCAGTTTCATAATTGCGCCACCTATTGGTCGAAAGTGATAATCATATTTTTAGTTAATGTATGTGATTTTTCAACCATTTTGCCAAAATGCATCTTTAAATGACTTCAATTGCTCCTTGCTGCAGTTGGTCTCACACTCCCAGCCACTTTGGCACGTCTTGTCGTCTTGCTTGCGCTTGGCCCCAGTGATTGCTGCTTGCAGCTATATTTTGATTATGTTTTAGGTTCTTCATATATTATATACCTTGTTATATGAAAAAACTAGGGATAAACCGAATCCAGGATCGGTTTCGGATTCGGCCGAATATTGTGGTTTTTAAAGGGGTTCGGATTCTGCCGAACCGAACCCTATAAGCTTGCAATATAATACGCGCGCTAAGATGGTCGGCGTCACGCCGCCGTTGATTACGGGAAGGTGTCTACATAGTGTAACGCGCTGTGTCAGGAAGTAAAATAGGGATACCGGTAGCTCACAGCTAAAGTTATAGCAGAGGCCAGACAGACTCATGGAGGCGATTGGCATCTTACAACTCGCACTTTATTCCCCAATCGAATTCATGTAACTGTCACACGTTCTACCATCCACAGCGTTACTTAATAAAATAAGATAAAAATGAGCATCAAACAGAAATAACCCACATACATGGGGTATCGAGGCGCATACAATACAGACTGCAGTCAGTTCAACAGGGCGCGCGCAGCTGTTAAAGGGCCCACACCTTATTTCCACTCGTTACAGTGGTGGACTGTTCGAATGCCGTAGGCTGTGAGAAAGTGAACATGGAACTCGTGAGCAGAAAAGTGTTTGGCAGTACTTTCAGTCAAAAGAAGACAATTCAAGTCGAGCTACATGTTCAATTTGCAATGACGATTTGTCTCGAGGTGGCAAGGACCCTAAACAATATACAACATCAACGCTGTTAAAATGCTAGTGTTGATTATTCTTTTTTCTTTTTTTTTAGTTTACAGTTAAAATAAAATTAAATGAAAAATCCACTGCTGTGGACGTTGTTTACTTCATTGATGTGTTTACTGTGTTAATGGACTGAGGATGGGAGTAGGATTCGATATTCGGTGCATCCCTAGAAAAAAACATTAAGAAAGGTTTTAATAAGTGAATGAAACGTTTTTCATAATCTTAGAAAAACATTAATACAACGTTTATATAACGGGAGAATTTAACGTTTGAATAACGTTTGAATGACGTTCTTATAACCAAGAAATAACGTTAATACAACATCTAAAAAAAATGGACTTTCCGAACGTTCCTAGAACATTCAGAAATAACGTTTTTATAACTTAATGGGGACGGTATGGAAACGTTCTTATAACCTAAAATTGTTAGCTGGGGTACTGTCCTCGCTTATGAAATCAGTCATCGGCGGGCCGCGGGAGTGGAAGGGGGAAAGAGCGGGATTCTTTATTGCTGTCGATTTTCAGTCTCTTTATAATGATAGGCCGTACGCATCTGTCAATCATCCCCGCTTGCTATTTGGGGAATGAACCCAGCGCAATGTTTGGTCGAACTCTTCTTCTTTTGCTGTTGTTTGATTTGAGGACTGCGCGTGCACAGAGGCGTCACCAGGGTTTTGCGTAGTTTAGAGTGACAAATCGTACCGGCGTACTTTTGAGGTCAAAATGCGTACAGGTTGGCAGGTCTGTAAGTTAAAATTGTGTTCTTGCTTGTGTTTTTTCTCACACAATGTCAGAAAGCATTTTCTATTATCCATCCGAAATATAAAATTCGTTAAATGACGGGACGCTTTACCGTTAACAGCCCTCATTATATGTCGGATTCCTCTAACTTGTACTTGATATTATTTTTAGAATAAGTGATTCGGTTTGCTATTATTGGACTCTTGTCTATTCATTGTCAACTGTTTCCTATTAATATGTTTTTATTGGCTAGCGTTTATTCAGCTAATGCGTGTACTGTTTAAAATGTGCAATAATCAAAGGAAAAGACAGCACAAATATAAACCCTTTTCCTTGAGGGATTTAGTATTATATTTGGATATTGGAATAACAAATTAAGTAGTACACACAATTAATGTACACACAATGTTCCTGTTTTAATTTTTTATTACTGTTTTCTAGGGTTTTTTAATTTTAGACTAGTTGACCAGCACACATTATATGCAATGCCATATTAATCATGAATAAAAAATGGTGTTGAGCAGTATTGAAACTTTGGACTTTCACTGTATATTGCGGTGCAGTGCAAGTGAAATTTTGGATTTGGGTCGAATTAAAAAACCTTTATGAAGAAACTTTATGAACAAATAAATTAATGAAGATAGGCATGTGTTTTTGTCTTTCATTCTAAAAAAATAATGACATAAAGATATGACCCACCACCCACTTATTTATTTTTTTTTTTTTAAAGCTACAACTAATGATTTTTAACTGTTTTTATGTGTTCTTATTTTTATTGTTCTTACTTTTGTAATGTGTACTCTGTAGCATTTTGAGATTTGTTCCCAAATGAAAAGTGCATTATAATTTATTATTATTATTATTAGTAGTAGTAGTAGTAGTAGTACTCAAAAATAATGTCAAGGTTGGCAGGTGTGATCCCTTGTCTCCTTCCACAGGTTAGACTGTCAGGATGAAGGTGTTCAGTGTCCATCACTATCATAGCAGCACAATGTGCTTAGTCTGGAGGTTTATTTGTTTCTGTGAGATTTTCCTTGTGCATATATATAATATTTACTTCTCTTGAACCCTTCAACCTGCATCATTTCAACTTAATTGTGTTTAACAGCAGAATTTGTGGTGAAAAACTACATTAGCCATTTTCCTTGTGCATATAGCCTACAGGTGTTGTATTGCTTGAATGCATTATTTGAGTGCAATATTTCCTTTCCAGTGCAAAACAATAATACATAACAAAAACAGGTAATATATGTAAAATATAAATTTTATATTTTCTTTATTAGCAGTTTTTTTATGTACTATTGTTTTGCACTGGAAAGAAAGTTAACTAAAATGGAAGTATAATTATATAATATAAAGATATTTGCACTACACATCCTTAAAATGTTGTCAAATTAAATGTCACATGTCACCAACCCAATCCCCAGTGCACACGAACCCGTGTATATGCCGTCAAGAGCATGCCAAACCTGTAGGTGGCAGTGTAACGAGAAGCTCAAGCCCATGTTAGCCAACCAGAATCCCGAAAATAGTCACATACTGTGACGTTGCTGCCTAAAACTCAGTGTTTCTCAGTTTACATGCAAACGTCCAAACGGAGTTTTCCAAAATCTCCACTCTGGCCGGAGTTTTTAGAAAGAATCGTTTTCAGAGGAGAATTCTCCGTTTGCGTGTAAACGAGGGGCACAACCGAAGGGAAATGTCTCCGTTTTTCAAAATAACCATGTATGTGTAAACGGGGCCTCATTCTTTAAAAACGGTTATGGCCCTTTTCTGAGAAGAGTGTGGGTTAAGGCGCTCATGTGTCTGATCTATGCCGGGTATTTGGCCGTCAGTATCTATGGATGCTTACACCCTGCATTCATCACTTTTGTCTGCAAAGACAACTTTTGTCTTTTTGTTTGAGCTTAGCTCTGTATGCCACTTTTATTTGACCACGCAAGTAATAGCAATCATTGTGTTCTGTTCTTATGTATACACTGCATCTAACATGGTTTTGTGTATTTATATTTTAATCAAGTTTATCTTTTTCTTTTATACTTTTTCATGCAGTTCTATTAATTATATGTACATCTATTCATTTAAACACGTCAATGCACAGACAACTTTGCATTTGTAATCCAGTTACATTCAAGGACATTGATTAGAACACATTACTGAACATTGGGAATTTTATGTTTGCATTAAAAGATCTTGATCTCAGCATAATTGTCACTGAAGTGAATGAGTCAGTAATTTATTGACACATTATATGCATGAATGCATAAACCCCTCTGCCGCTAATGTTCTCTCCTGGATGCCATTATATATAGCAGAGGCAATATTTCCTGGTCAACATTTCCTTGTTCCTGTTCCTGGTGGAATATAAATCAGCACTAATGTCAATTAAACATTAGCAAAAAGATCCTAACTGAAACACTAAACCGATAATAAGGACCTAATTTGTCTGTAATATGGTCACAGGACTATAGCCAAACCGCCAAACCTGCCTAGACCATTCACAAAGTTGTACATAAAATAATGCACATACTCCCATAAGCCCATGGTTTACTCACCCTGAAGCCATCCTAGCTGTATATGACAGTCTTCTTTCAGACGAATAAACATTTCAAGACGTTTACAAAGAGAATGAGCTTTTTCAGAGCAGAAAACAGCGTCTTCTCGACGTGTACACAACACGAACCAGCTGCAGTGTTTGAGGGTCAAAGCAGATCGGGCAGCAGTAGGTGGACATTAAGCAAATCGGTTACATTTTTACGCATGAATGTTGTGGGAATGGAAGTGAGTCTGGAATCACGGTCGGCTCGGTTCTGCAGTTCAGAATCGATTGTCTTTTCTCTAATACTCAATCTTTTGCAATCTTTAGTCTTTTGGGAGACAATAACTTTATTGTGCAGAATTTAGTAATTTATGCAAAGACTTTGAGTATTATAGAACATAGCTTTCATTGTTAGTAATATATTAATATAGAGACAAAAAATTTCAGACACAATTACTATTTCGTGATGTGAACTAGAGTGACCGTGAAGGATTATAGCGCAATAGAAGGTAACATAAGTAATGATGGGCAAGACCATTCAAAGCATTGTAAATAATTATCTGAAATTTTAAAAATAACAAACCTGTCAGGTAGCCAATGTAGAGACAATAGTATTAGGCTGATATGACCATACAGTATTTCTTAGTTTAAATTAGCTTATTTTGTAAGCTTATTTAGCCTGCAGGACATCCATCTAATTGCAATCTAATGTAATGTAATGAATGTATGAATACGTTTTTCAGTATCAGAGATAGACAGCATGTCAAGCCACCTTAATTTCTATAATGCTTTATATGGCACAGATTTGTTTCAAAGTAGCTTCACAGTAATGATCAGGAAAATAATAATCAATAATGCAAATTCATGTTCAGTACAAAAGTATTGAGTACAATGCAGACAATAGTGTCATTATTCAGCTCAAGTCAGCATTACTTCAGTTCAATCACAGTGTCAATGTTGCAAAATTCGTCAATTATGAAACAAAGTTGGTTTAGCGATAACCGTCTCTACAGAAGACAATAGTGTCATTATTCAGCTCAGTTTAGTTTTTGTTCTCATTTAATAGTGTCAGTAAAGTCTAGTCGATAAATGCATTACTCAATAATAAGTGTCTTTAAACCTCAACTGATCAAGTCAAAGCCATGACAGTGGCAAGAAACCCAAACTCCATCAGTTCTCCTCTGGCCTAAAGTAGGTCTTAGCTCAGCAACATTTCTAAGGTGGAAAACGTCTTAACCCTAGATGGAAACAGTTATATTCACTGGTCTAATGTTCTGAGTTTTTAGATCCAATAGCTAATGCCTCTGTGTTTAGTCAGAACTGATAAGGAAAATACTGACCATTCAGTCTTTGATAACATTCTGATATCTTGACACACTGAGAGGTTTCATCACATCTGGGGAAATATAAATCTGAATTGGGTTGGGTTATATCTAAATATCAAACAAGCGATAAAGAGTCAACTTTACCTATGCCAGTGTACATGTCAGCATCTTACATAAGAGACCGCTTACAGTCAGAGGAATTTTCTTAAGAAATTATTTCATGAGCTAACAGGAAATCTCCTTCAAAAAGCCTGAACTGTTGATGTAATGATTAGCTGTAATGATTTCCAGCTAAATTAAATATTGTTCTGTCAATACTAGTAAATCATTACATTTAACTTTATAAATATTGGGTAGACTCAGCCTCATGGAAGCATTTTCAACAAAGTCAAGATTCAACAAAGTCAAGATTCAACATGAGTATCCAGGTAAGTCAATGTTTCATTTGCTTCATAATTTTTCTCGTTCTCTGAGCCAAAATTGGAAGAAGAAAAAAAACATTATACAAAAGAAAAATGGACATCTTCAGGTTGTCAATATATATTATAAATATTCTTAATACAATAAATATAAAAACTTAATAAATAATTATTTCATATACAGTGAAATCTGCTTATTTATCAGTACAAACAGAAAGAAGGGAGAAGAAAGACAAAATATTAAATGCCATGGATGAATATTTAGTTAACTACCTCAAGTGTTTGTTTTTGCTGTCTATAGATTGTAAAATCCAATGTATTTGCACTCACGGCATATGAATCATGATGGGTGATGATGCAGAAATCGCTGTTGTTGGCATTGGATGCCATTTTCCTGGAGGTAATTGTTAACAATTTACAGTGTTTTATTATTTGTTCATGTTATGATTTTGGCCTAAATTGCATTTATATTGTATGTTGTCATCTATTTTAGGCGAGGGACTTGAAAACTTCTGGCGAGTCCTCCTTCATGGAGAGAACTGTGCGGTTCAGATCCCAGACGACAGGTTTGATCTCTCTCAATGGTACGATCCAGATGAGAGTAAAGCAGGAAAGACACACACAGCAAAGGCAGCACTCATCAATGGGTAAGTCTTCAATTCATTTGCCCTCATTACTTATGTTTGACAAGTTCAAAAACGGTCAACATTCAATAATACATGAGCGTTTATAGATCTGTCTCGGACCCTCTGAAATGCGACATTAGAAAGGGTATAAATTACTTATTTAACACCAGCAGTTAGAAACAAACTTATAGCTAGGCATCGTCTCTCTTGCCCTGTGCGTGTGTGTGTGTATGTGTGCGCGAGTGAGTGTGTGTGCGTATGACTGGGGCTAAAAAGTGGCCCTGGGCCTTCCGGCACAGAACGGCCCATCACACTCGGTCCGCAACACTACACCATAAACCCACCAGCTAATTATAACACCACTTACTTACATTACAAATATAACACAATACAGAAATATAAATGCCATTTAAATTTCTTGATTAAAATGCTTATTAACATTAATTAATGACTGGCTTACCTCTTTACATTATAATTTGTCTTTCCTGGTGTACATGGCAAAATAGTAAATCATAAATATATATATATATATATATATATATTTTTTTTTTAATTTTTTATTATTGAGCGGAAAGTGTAAGACATAATTATTGAAACATCAGACATAGTGAAGACAGTCCACATGTTTAAACTTTTTACAGCAAACAAAACTAAATTTGGGGAAAAAAAAATCATACACACATAATTTTATACCCACAAGCATATACACACAATGAAACAAGTGCCCGGCGGTGATCTGACCCCGGGCCCAAAATGATTATAGGCCACCCATAAGATACACTAAATCCTTTGAAAAAGCATGATTGACAATAAATCAAACAAGTTTATTTTTAAACTGCATTATATTATTTTAGTGAGGCTGAGGACTACAAATAACTAATGTTAGGGAAATCTGTTCATGTTTTGTTACGCGTTTCTGGATTTTTAGAAAAACAAAATATATATCGCCCGATATATATCGGATTTTTAAATCACCAAATATTTGTATCGGTATCGGCCTTAAAAATCCTTTATCGGTCGGGCTCTAGACGCCACTCATATTGGCCGCTCTGTCATATCCCTACCCACGACATTTAGAAATATCAAAGCCATTTTTGTAATGCTGTCAAGGATTTTGTTCTCCAGTTCACTTGCAGATGTGTCAGATGTTTTCTCAAATCCAATAAAAGCTTCAGTTACTTTGATATCGATAGCTATGTCTACTGGGTTCCTCACTATGGTAACATATCTGTACACGCAACTAAGTTGGTCTCGCTTGGACAGGTCTTGTGTGGTATCCATAATAATTGAAAGAAAATGGCACTTGGTTGATTTCAGCTGTAATCTCCTGCTGAACGTGCTGTGACTAAATATAAATGAGCTCATTTTGGATAGAGGAGCTGAGGTATTTAATTGACCCCTTGGGCCGTTTAATCAGCTCTTGCAGCACAGGGTCATAGGTTGCCAGCAGCTCAATAATGGCAAGGAAATTCCCACTGTTTGGCTGTCCCAAAATGTCTCTGTGTCCCCGGAACGCTAGGTTGCACGAAGCCAGTGTGAGCGTCACATTCACAATGCGCTCCAACACCTGTCTCCAAAAAAGTGCAGCATCACGCATGTCCCTCTCCAACTGCGCATCAATGGTGCCATTAAGTTTCCACTGTTCATACACTACACTAGCCTGACTACGTCAGACTTCCTACTTCCGCTAATTTCATTTCGCTCCTGTAGTCCGTCTGAGACAGCGGCCTATCTTTCCGTTTTCCAGCGGCCTTTGGACGGCCGGGCCAATCAACGAACAGAGGGCGGGCTGAGAGCCGTGACGTAGACGCTAAGCGCCGAGTTTTACATTGTAGGTTAGAGAAATCGAAAACCGAAACGACCGCGGAAATGGGAAACGAGACACGGGATGCAATTCGCTCTGTTATGGAGAACCAGTGCCGCCGCTCCCACCACGTGCTGTGCGTAGGGCACCAAGAGCTGAGGGGGCACCAAAAAAATAGCCTCCCGGGAGTCTCCCGCATATTGATAGCGACTCACTGATGCCCGCGAATTAGTTAAAATCTCCGGAATCTAGAGCGATCGCGCCCGCGAGACAGAGACTGTGCTCCAAACCGCGTAGCGTGTGCACGGCAGAGCGAGCAAGAGACCGCGCGCGTGCCTCATGAAGCTTCTCGGGGTAGAGGGCATCATAAAGGAATTATGCTTAGGGCACCAAAACGGCTAGCAGCGGCACTGGCTGTGTTTAAAATATCTAATCCTAAATTTGAGAGTTGGCTACAAATATTTTCTTGTTTCACTCTGTCAAAAATAAGTTTGGATGCGTAGATTAACTTCGCATAATCTGCAAAAGTCGTTTACAGCCATGTTCACTCCGGTATTTCGCTCGCATCATCATGTGTTTACAGTGTAAGTTCGATCATAGATTTGAGTTCGATGCATGATGTCTGTGGTTCGATGCGGCTGTACAGGCGCATAACATACGTCCTAACTAAACTTATCTGATTGGCTTACGGGTAACCAATGATTTTAAACTTCAGACAATCGCCCCCTAGCGAGAGAGAAAACACTTCTCTATTATGCCATTCCAGACTCTGTCTACGAAGCAAAGTGAAGTAGCAGAGTCTGGTATTACCAGGCTAACACTACACAGGTTTGAACATGAAACTGTGAGGACTCGTGTAGTTAAAGGGGTGGTATAATGCCCTTTTCACAAGATGTGAAATAAGTCTCTGATGTCCCCAGAGTGTGTATGTGAAGTTTTAGCTCAAAATACCCCACAGATATTTTTACATATCATGTTAAAGTTGTCACTTATTGAGGGTGAGCAAAAACGCACTTTTTTTGTGTCTGTTCCTTTAAATGTAAATGAGCTGCTGCTCCCGGCACAGGGGGCGGAGCTTCAACAGCTTGCACTCACACAGACATGAACTGAAAATTTCAAAAACTTTTAGCCTTTTATGTTCAAACCGGATTCAGACAATGATGGAGAGACTCAAGAAGACGTGACAACATGTAGAAGCAACAGGACATTTTTGGATGGTTAGTTGATGGATTTTTGTAGCTTATGTGTAGTTATCTTCTAATCATCATTGATAGCATATTCTGTCATGATAATCTATAAATCGCGTTCCCTGGGGGAACTAATATGTCACTAACCAGGGAGGAATGTCGTGTAGTCCTAACCAGCCATTTGTTGTAGTCCTTTAAAAGCAATTTCTTTAAAAGCAAATATCTCCCTTTGCTATGCACTTTGAGCGTTGTAACTTTGCAGATGTTGTTTATGCTCAAACCGCAACATTACACACTAACTACAGTTAGAAAAGTGAAATCATACTTTACCACCCCTTTACATTTTTTCAGACAAATGCCCCTAATCTCTGACTCCCTTCACCCATGCATTATTGTAGTGGGGTGAACTGCGGTCTCTAAATAGCCAGCAGGGTTCACAGTATGCACTGTCCAATCTGGGGGAATAGCAAAGCCGGCTTTTGTTTTTTTGTAATAAAATGCCTCTGAAAAACAACAGTTCTGCTGATTTCTGGGGAAGGGAACAATAGCTTTACAAGACCCTGTAGTAATTATGTAGCGTTTTATTGTAGGATCTAGGATGGTTTCATCAAAATGTCCCCTATCTGTGGGGTAAGGCAGGTGCTCCTGCTCCATTTCTGTCTCGCTGTCCCTAACTGCCGTCACCTCAACTTGGTCCATTTCACCGCTAGTCCTGGCTTCTGTCCTCTCAGGTATTGCACCTGAACTGCCTGCTTTTGACTTTTTGCTCTGCTTTTCTGTCTCTGACTGGTACAGGATGAAACTGAAAATTTGAAAATATTAATTAATTCATTATCTAAGACTAGAAATAGCCATAATCTACAAGGCTATTAATATAGCTGACCACAATAATTCATAGGCTAACTAGCAACCTGGTTGAGACGTTAATTCTAAAGGTCTACTGGTAGCCTACAACAAAACCTAACGTTGTATAATACTGTAAATATCCAAGTCAAAAAATAAACAATTTCTCTTTAAATGTACGCCTAACACAAAAGCCTAACGTTATGCTTATTTACACAAACTAGCTAGCTTGCTCCTAAGGCTCACCTGCTACATGAGGGCAGCGGTGTAGTTGAAACATGCTGAACCGATAACAATGTAAAAATATTGCTGCTGAGAGGGGACTTGGGCTGGGGAGTATTGGTAAAATACCCACAGGAATCTAATTTTGGGAGCTTTGCAGTCTTCTCCTCCTGTCCTGTTCTCCTGTTCTGTTCTTTATGGAAAAAAAGCGAATCCGTTTTTGCGCCAGATTTTGTCGTCTTGTCACACGATCAAATAGAGACTTAGGACTGGACAATGAATGGACCCTTTTCCCGGACTGTGATGACGCATTTGCACAGTTGTCAAAATTGCAGATCTAAGTAAATTTTTAATATCTTAATTTTTAATAAATTGAAAACACATTTATAATGCTATACTGTGTGTCATATTACCTTGGCAGTAAATGACAAAAAATTAATTAGCGCTGCTGCTGCGAGGGTGTTTCTAATACAATGGCTGAGGGCAGAGACGGATTATGACTTGCAAAGGCCCCGGGGCTAATTATCTCAAAGGGCCCCTTCCCAAAAAAATTTCCCTGTTATTTTATCTGTGCGTTCACAGTAATAGAAAGTGAAAGTTATGATGATCATGAAACCGTTCTCACTCTGCGTCAAATGTCTGCGCTACCCCTGCGCTAAAAAAAAGCATAGGCCTATATACATTGTGCAGGGTTTACAGAATCGAGCCATAGGACTAATACATTTTTCTGATATTTTTCTCTCTACAAGTCTAATATTAGCTATACACAACGAATAATCAACAATGCGGCACATTGAGGGGTATGAAACACGTCTTTAATGAATTAACTACACATATACACTACACACTATATACACAATAAATTAAAATACATACAATTAAACACACATATTCAATACATCACATGAAAAAAATTATTTGTCACAATAAAAAAATCACAAAGAGCCTGTAAAGTTTAAACATTAGATCATCAAGCAAGAAAATGCAATTTAAGAAAATACAATTAGGCTACCTTTTGCAGGTCCTGGCAATTCAAGCATCCAATCCAACATATGGTTACCCAACCCGGTCACACTAAATTTACAGGAGTTTCTTTCTTGTCTTTCTCCTCGCAAAGTCATCCACCACTTCATCGAAACTGAGCTCTTTTAAGAGTTTGGACTCAATGGCCATAAGCGACAGAGAGTTGAGACGTTCTTGGCACTTTCTCGTTCTCGGTTCGTTTTTAATTCGAGACATTTTAGAAAATGACCCCTCTGCCTTGCAATTCGTAACTGGCAGTGTTAAAAAAGTCTTAATGCAATGTACACGTTTGGAAAAGTTTATTGTAAAATTAGATTAATCAATGTTTGGAGCATTTTGAGGGGAATCTTTTCTTCATCTTGCATAAATTATCTAAAATGGGTCAGTTCGTCTGCCAGGGTCTAGTCGGCACTTGTCGTAATGTCAAGGTGTTCGGGCATAAAAAGAGCACCAAACAGCCCGGTCGTGTTTGTAAGCCTCCAAACGATGTTGAAGACAGGATGTAAGTTTGTCAATTATGACATTAATGTCTCAACTCTAAATTGATCCCTTCCATCAAGCAGCACATCTGGTTCTGCACTCTTGTCTGCCATCGCTTTGCGCTTTTTTATGCGCTGGATGTCAAACTTGTAACAATGAGAAACACCGGACACATTCATGGCTGCTCTTTCAAATGCTTCAAAGCCATCTCACTGCGCTGCCACAAACTCAAGCAGACATGAAATAAGCCGTAAATATGTCTCTGTCGTGCCTCTGTAATTGCTGGCTGGTGGCCTGGAACCGGTCTAATATAGTGAAATGCGCCATGAAGGCCATCTCTATAGTGTCCAGCTTGGTGCACAGCGCAGAAGCTTCGCTGCGAGTTTCTCGTTTCTCCTGAATGTCATTGGACATTTTACCCAATGCCTCTCTGACCTGTGCATAGTGTTTCCAAAGTGCCTTACAGGACTCTGCATGCGCACTCCATCGAGTATCCGACAGTGATTTTAATGTAATCTTAATGTTAGTATTACGAAAGGCCTTTCCCCAGCGGTGTGTGGATGATGCGCAAAAAGAATAAAGGGACTGAACAAAAAAAATTAAATTACCAGCTTTGCAACTATTTACAGTGTTAGTGCCAACCAAATTTAATGAATGTGCTGCACATGGCACAAAATGTATTGTCAGTAGATTTCAGCGCAGTTATTTGTTGCTAGGATACTTTGTTTTGTTTACTGTGTTTTACTCTGGTAAAACGCACGCGCGGCCTTTGTTTGTTTGTGTCGTGACTTGAGTTTTGCGTGGCCAAAGCTAGGTAAAGTATTTAAGCTACCAACCTAGAGCACTTATCAGAAGAAGCTATATTGGACAGCAGAAGAGAGTGTCAGTCTGTGAGTGTTTAGTGTTTTGGGGCCCTTGGGATGTTTTGAAATGCCCTGACATTTGTGCTTTTTTCAGTTATTTATAAACATGTTAATGGCAAAGGTGTAAATTCACTCTATATAGCACAAACGGGTCTACCATAATATGTGAGCAACATGTATGTACATGTTTGTATTTTTAAGAGAATAATGTTTATGCATGGTTATTGCAAAAAATAAAAATGAAAGTTGTTGAAATAGACCACAAAACGCATAGTAAATATGTGTTCCGAAGACTTTTGACTAATGGATGTTGTCGCTTCGAGTTCTGGCTTCAAAATGATGTGAAAAACATCCTGCCTAATCGTTCACATAAAACAATACATTGATTTAAACTTTGTAAGACTGTTTTTTTGTCAGAAGAGGTTTACGCGTGGGAGTGTAATGGCCCATCAATATTAATGAGATTCAGACCCGGGGTGTGACAGACACTCCCCCCAATGGCCCATCATGAGGCAAGCATAAACAAAGGGATTCAAAGGTTTATTTTATTTTATTGTAATTCCTCTATGTGGAGGAACTAAATGTTCAACTGAAGACACAAGTGAACATTACATGCCTGGCATTTCCAAGGTGTGTCCTGGCTTTTACCAAGCTGTCCTTTGCAAAGCACACAGATCTTGCGACCAACTGTGCAAAAAGGAATATTTTGCAAAACTGCAATGGAAACAGTTTTTGCACATTTACAGTCACCTGACTTAGAAGACGCGGTGTGTTTGGGGTTCGTGTACGCAAATAATAATAATTATCATCATCATTATTATAACATTTATTAGGCTACATATTTAGAGACACTTTTATCCAAAAAAGGAACAAAGCAATTCGTCAAATGTCATTCATAATACGGGTTAGACAATAATATAGCCTATGTAGGCTAAAGCTTGAAATGTCCACTTTAAAACGAACAAATTCTAATCGAAAGCTAATACCTTCTGATTATGTAATGCGTATGAATGTTGCAGTTCTCTCTAAAAGCGCATCTGCTTAACAGCGGAGATGGAGAAAACAATCGACTTAGAAAACAATAGTCAAGTCAAGTCAAAATGTATTTATACAGCACTATTTATACAGACAAGCTGACCAATGTGCTTTACACAGCAATGAAATATCACACGACAGACAGGACAAGTAAGATTAGAAACAACATTAAGCACTGTTAAAAGCAATTGAATAAAAGTGTGTTTTCAGGAGTGACTTAAAAACTGACAAATCAGAAGCAGAGCGAATATAAAAGGGCAAATTATTCCATAGTATCGGGCCAGCAATGGCAAAGGCACGATAACCTCTATGTTTTAGCCTGTACCGTGGTATGGATAAAAGTTTCTGTGTACCTGACCTGAGATCCCTGGAAGTAGTGTATTGCTCTAAAAGCTATGATAAATAGAGGGGAGCTTGATTGTTAAGACACTTATAAACAAATAAAAGAATTTTAAAATCAACCCTGAAACGAACCGGCAACCAGTGAAGGGAAGCTAAGATTGGAGTAATGTGTTCGTATTTTCGAATACCTTTTAGAAGTCTCGCTGCCGCATTCTGGACTATTTGTAGACGTGTTAAAGTTGTAGAATTTATTCCGTAATATAAAGCATTACAGTAGTCCAGTCGGGATGACAAAAATGCATGTATAACCCATTCAAAAGCTTGGGGACATAAAAACGGCTTAACTAGTCAGCATACGTAAATGAAAGAAACACGAACTGACAACAGAGTTAATTTGTTTATCCAGTCTCAAAGAACTATCTATTGAAACACCAAGATTTTTCACACAAGTATTTATAGGTAAAGATAGTTTATTAATAATATGAATGGCTCTTCTCATTCAGCACTGCGGGAAAAATATCAATTCCAGGTTCTAATTTGGCCTTAGAAAACCAGTAAAATCAACATGTTTTCCATATTCATTTGTGAAAATATCTGTAAAATATCTGTAATAATAGTGGGTAAATATGTAGCCTACTTACTCTTTCTGATTTCTGAATGTGTTGCTAAGCGCACTTGAGTTGCAGGCGTAGGTAGTGATGAAGCTCCATTCCTTTTAAAAAGTTGAAGAATATTGTATCGTGCCATCTTCCCAACGCGCAGGTGACTGAATGATGAAACTTAAAGCATTTGCTTGGGGGCGTTTCCCTGTTTTGCATAGATGGCTTAACACATTATCTTGTGAATAGCGCGCTCCGTCAGTAGGCGTGAACGAATTAAAGTCAATGAGCTCGAATGGAATCGCTCTCTTTTCATACAGATTACAGAAGCTGAGAATATTTGTTTTTTTATATAAATTACTTCATTTGAAAGATGTGATCTCAAGCTTTATGCCCGTGGGTATGTTTGCCTGTTTGACTGAATTTTCGCGGAGTTACAGATCATTTTCGAACAAGTTTCAAATTGGAGTTCATTGACAGAGAGAGTGCAGAACTCGCATCATGTTAATTTTTCTTTATTTGGCAAAAAGCAAAACACTTTATTTTTATTGTGAGTATACAGATTTTTTTTTAAAACTGAACAGGATCGATTGATGTATAACACGAAAATGAAAGATCAAAATTAACAGAGCATTGAGTATATTCTGCATTGCTAAAAAAAAAACACGAGCAAAACGCGCCGGTGCGTTTTTGGTTCCCAGAGGGTTAAGGTGTGCCTGTACCCCTTTATACTTCCCCCGACATGTTATTTTCATAGTCGTATGACTGCCCCCTACAATTGGATAGGTCAAGCCCAAGACTGTCAACCATAGGCAAAATGCAGTCGGCCAAGCTCTCCCCTGTGTGACTTTTCTATTGGTTCGAATGCCAAAAAACGCTCCACGAATGCCAGCCCTCTCTCCCCTAAAAACTTAATGACTGATACAACTCGCCGTAATACTTGCTTCCAGTATTCCCTCTCTGAGTCCATTTGTTTAATTAAAGGACAAGTTCGGTATTTTACACTTAAAGCCCTGTTTACAGATCATATCTGATGAAATAGAACGGTTAAGATTAAAATTTGGACACATGCTGCTGTCCCGAGAATTTTAGTTTTATTTTCGCTTTTGTGGACCTATTTTGCCAAACGCGCGTCACACCCGTGATTCTTCCATTGAGAGCTTTAAAAAAGGACACTCCAGCCCAGTTGGTGGCGATAATGCACCTTTGCCAATTGCAAGCAAACCGCTGGCATTTCATTGAATACACAGAAGAAGCAGAAGAAGAAGCGGCGGAGGAATATCGTACCTCACACAGCACATTCAATACAAGTCAATGGAGGTGGACAAACACTACGATAAAACCTGTTGGAAAGCATCTTTTTCAGCGATTTTTTTGGGACCGTATCAGTGAACACCCCTGACCACTCGGTGAGTTTCACGTCTTTGTAAACGAAAGTTTAATGTGCTTTTAGGAAGGAATCTTCCAGTGCACATAGACAACCATTGTGGAGGTGGGGGTCAGGGCCGTGGGAAGAGGTTTTAAGTTGGGGGTGCTGTAGTGGGAGGTGCATTTTTTGCGCGTCAGGTGGACACCTCTTAATAATGTCTAATGTCTAAGTGTTAATAATTAACAAAGTAAACACACACTAATAAGAATGAACCATATTTATACCAATCTTGTAACCAGACTCCGTTGAACACAGCAGACACGTAGGTGAATGCACGATTGAAAGTTTCTGTTCCAAAATGTCTACTAGGAAAAACAAAGTTAGATGGCTGGAAAGGCTCCTCAAATGCAGCTAGCGTGCTAAATCCACCACCAGTGCTAGCAGCATTGCATGGAGGAGCGGCAGGCTCGTGAGGGTTGTTACCGCAGGTCTTGGCGGTCTCTGAGGCAAAACTAGCAGGCCTACTAGGCTCTGGCGAAGAGCTGGTCGGTGTCGGGATGCTTTCCTGTATTCTCTGGACTTCCGTCGTGCTCTTTTTAGAAGCTGGTGTACCAAAAAAATCCAAAATTCTTTTCTGTGCCATTTTGATATCTAGATACCTTCATGTTTTTTTAATTATTATTTTTATACCTTCACTGTTGCAACGTCTTCGCCTTGACGTTCAACGTGAGGTCAGTTGACAATGATGCATTCTGGCTGACCCCCCAGGGCGAGTTTTTCAAGGAAACCGTTATTTAGAATGTGTCACTTTATGGTTTCCATGGTGACGCGTCATTGCTTGTCACGTGACACCGCAACAACAACAGAGCTGAATGAATGATGATATGCTTTTATGTCATTTTTCCTTTTTATTCAAAATATTCACAAATTTGTTAGATATGGCATTAAATATCTGATATTCCGATTGTCAAATATATGCAAGTGGAAGTGTTTTGTTGTTTAAACACCTTTATAACGATCGCGTTAGTTGAGCTGTATGCGCGATGGGCGACGGCATCTTAGTTTGTGCCGCAGACGCAGTTCAGAGAATCGGATCTGTTGGATTTACCACATGTGAATTCATCCACTTCTCCCGAAATACATAAAACTAAGTGGCTGGTGAACTGGGAGAAGAATAGAGTAAACTTTAAAGTTACTTTCACAATGTGTATCTGATATGAATAAAACAACGTGTCTAATTATAATGGAAAGGATTATTATTGCCTCTTCCTTTGACATCAGTGTGTATTTTACAAACTCTAAATGTATTGTGTTTTTTTTTTAGTACTTATATGTCTGAAACCTAAAATAAACATTATGTGGTTGAAAACACTGAAAAGTTGTGATATATGACAGCTCTGAACGCGCCTGTCTCTGGCTCAGCGCCAGCCAACAAGCGAAAGCACATTTGAATTTAGCAGTTGATCACGTCATGCACTGGGACCAGCCTAGACTGATAACACCGGTGTGATCGTACGTATGTGCGAAAGGGTCAATAATTATTTAGTTGTACTCAAAACCTCCTCGTGCATAAACTTCTTAGGTTAATAACAAACAGGAAAAAATAAAAAAATGTTTTAATACGTTTATTTATTTGCATCTGTCAGAGAGTGCTGTAATGTCTGCATTTTCCAACGGGGGTGCTGCAGCACATGCAGCACCCCTACTTCCCACGGCCATGGTGGGGGTGGGAAAGCAAAATAAACCTAAAATTCTCGGGACAGGAGCATGTGTCCAAATTTTTATCTTAAACGTTCTATTTCATCAGATACGATCTGTAAACAGGGCTTTAAGTATAAAATACCGAACTTCTCCTTTAAATCGGAGTCAATTGTTTCTGTGCCCTTTGAGCGCTGATGTAACCTTTGCATACAAGCCCTGTGCTCCGCGCTCCTCTCATGTTCCCCGATCCTCTCCGAAATGGTGGAAAATAATTTGCACGAATAACAGTAAATACATCCATTTGACGGGGAGTACAGTAACCACTGACGAGAAACAGTTTGTCCATTTGGCAAAGAGCATCTGAGTAATGCATTGTGTTTTTCCATAAAGCAGGGTCGGTAATTGTGTCGGACCATGAATTGGGATCCTCGTTCTCCTCACCCCACAGATGGTGTTCGGCCTGTTCCACCTGTGGGTCTGAAGCAAGGCTATAATAAAATAATAGTAAAATAAAACGCAAGAAAAAAAATAGGCTACTGAGATCAAATTTAAAGGCAACTGCAACTCAAGGACAGGCCGGCGGGATCTAAAAGTTTTTCCATCACACATGTTAAATATAGGCGAAATAAAAAATATATATATATTTTTGGCTTTTGAGCTTAGACGAGTTAAAGGGGCTATATGGAACTTTTTCCCCAAAATAAACGAAACAATAGCCTTTTTTTTTACCATTTATGACTCATGCATCTCCTGATGAGCATACGGACACCTTGTCTGCTCACAGTGGGTGCACCTATAAGCCTGTATCCTATTTTTCCTATTTTCTGTCGGGTCGGATTTTTCCCGCGCTGTCTGCGGATGTGACGTCATGTTAAACGTTTCAGATCACTCCGAACACTCATCTCAAACAATATATGTATTTGACTGTTCTTACCTCTGTTAACATAATGTTGACCTGACCTCCTTGCAGCAGATGACTTGTAAAGTGAGCACGTACGAGCGAGCAGAAAGGAAGAGCAGTTCTGTTTTTTGGCCACAGGTGTCAGTCGCGAGTTTAAATTTCAGAAAAACGCATATAGCCTCTTTAAATTTCACAGAGCCAAGGACATTGCATTTGCTTAAGATTTAATAAATCTTTGAATAAATAAATAAGCTTTCCCATTTCCCCGTGACTGGTCTCAAAATAACAATTTGACCAGCAGCAATAATAATTTTTTTCAGCATTATCGTGTTCTCCTGCTACAATATGAGTGATGCGTGCAGTAGAGATACGCGGTTGGCGGTTACAGCCGCGGACTCCGCGGTTAAACCACAGATCGGGTGGATGACGTGACGAAAAATTATATTTTAATTAAATTCGGGCGATTGGCGGGCGGTTCAACCAATCAAATGAAAAATATATGTATACATTGTTATCTAAATCGAGCACACTTTGAGATAGTCACATTTTCATCAGGCAGTAATATGGCCTAGTCAAGTCTATCAGAGATGGCAACGCCGGCAAAGGAGGTACGTGACAAACTCAAAAAAGGAGAATTAAAAACAAAGGAAAATTAGCCTGGTCAGACTTTATGTTCGTTCAAAGAGGGATGGCATATTTATTTTTCTAATTTAAGTTTGTGGGGGTGACTTAGCTACAATATGCCGTTTTTTATTTATTTTTTTCAACTGTTTCTCAAAAGATGCGGCTATAGCCGAATACTATGCCTACTACTTTAGGATATTTATTTTAATCATTTTTTACTGCCTGTTGTCTCTTTTGGCATATAAAATAGGCATTGTCTGATAGAGATATCAATAAAGGTTCACCTGTGTCACAGAATTGGTGTTGTTTCCGATTTCTACAAGCTCAATAACATCCACAGCAAGAAAAAAAAAAGAGAAAGAAAATAGTCGGAAAACTGTGCCCATTAATTAGATGTGCAAGGCAAGCAGGTACGTTTTTGGGGATGTTATGGACAATTACAAATGTGAACATGCACTGTTGTGCGGTGGAATTTCCTCAAATTTTGGAATGAATAGAGTCGCCGTTTCTTTAATATCGAGGCTCTATAGTTTATTATATGATTGTTAGACCTGTTGTTGGTATACAATGAATTGCGCTGTGCCTGAAAAAGACGCGCTCTCCGCTCTCCCCGTGCATTCAAAATTAACGAGAGTCTGCAGAACAGGCTCGTCTATAGTCGTCTTCACCCTGACATGACAGTGCGTAGAGTTAATTAGCGTATAATGTAAATGACTTGTTATTTTATTCAAGCTTTCTATCTATTTGATAAAAAAATAAAGTGAAATAGGCATTCATTAGTAGTTTTTGTCCCTGTGCGGCCGGGTGCTGAAACGATTAGTCGACAAAAAAAAAATGTCGACAAATATCTTTGTTGTCGAGTAGTCGTTTGATCTCACGTGACCTAATGTAAGGGCCTGCAATATCGCGATTTGACCGCTACAACGCTGTAGCGCTAGAGTGTAATGCAGCCCTTAAAATACTATTGTGGTAGAAGAAAACAGCGCAAAATATGCATAGACAGTAAATATGACGGAGTCCAAAAGAATCCGAGTTAGCAAGGTTTGGGAAAGTTTCACAAAACTTACAACCAAAAATGCGGTTGTGTGCAATATATGCAAGGCAGAACTTGCCTTTCACGGGAGCACAACCTGCATGTTGGAGCATTTAAAGGGCACCTATTATGACATTTAAAATGTTCCTAATGTTGTTTAGGGAGTCCCCAACAACAGTTTTACATGCATGCAATGACAAAATACACTTTTGTTTTCGTATAATATGCGTTTATTTTTACCTGATTTGCTCACCGACTCCCAAATGATTCGTTCAACGACTCATTTTTCCAAACCCCTCCTTTGCGCGACGCTAATCTGCAATTGGTCAGATGACCCAGCAGTGTTTACAGAGATAATACTTATTGTTTAACACGGAGTATGATGCTTTTATCAATTAAATCGTGTTATAATAATGATTATAGTCAGGAGGAAGCTGATGCAAATACACTTGAGCTGAACCTTCAATATCAGCCGGCTCGCGAATCCAAGTTTGATTGCATTTAAAAAGCAATCGTCTTCAAAATGGCGCGAGCAAAGCACAAGGCTCGGACTATACTTCTGTGGTATAGTTATATGAATTGTAGCCACTTAGTCTTCAAATGCTCCTCCTTGGGCAGATGAAAAAAGTTGGCTTTTGAGTCGCACTTCAGATCACAGCGTCTCGTCGCCCTGATGTTTCCCTGCTGGCCTTGGAGCGCAATAAGTGGGCGTATCGTATTCAAATAACTTGACAAGTTGACGTCATCTAGTCAGAGAAAAAGCTTCGGTCTTCTAACGATTCATAAAAATGACTCCGAGTTGACTCTTACTTTTGAAAGACAATAACTTTATATACGGTGCACTTTCATATTTCAAACTTTGCAGGATGTTTTTGTTCACTTAGATCTATGTTACACACTACATGAAAGGTACATTTCAAAATTCCATAATAGGCGCCCTTTAATGAGGAAACACCCCGGCACAAGAGAAGCTGCTTAGAGGTGAGTGTTCTCCAGCTTTGTTCTCCAACTTAATTGTACATCTCTTTATTAGAGAATGCAATACTACTAGTAATAATATCAACAATAATAATATAATTACAGTAATGTGATGATTTATCGAGCTTAGGAGTCAGGGCTGTTTTTATTATTGTAACACTATTACCGGTAAGTGTTATAGTCTTTTCACTTGCCTGTATTTTGTCCTATATTCATGAAGACTTAGAAAAGGAGATGTTAGGAAGAATATCATGTCAGTTACTTTTTCATACTGTTAATTAAATGGTGAATGAAAATTGTATGTCAGCTCAAATGTCATGTAAAAAAAATAAATTATTCTATACTTACAATAATTGTTTGCAGATTCATATTTGACCTTTCTTCATTTTAATTCAGCACTTATTTGAAAATCCAAAAAAAGGCCAGTGCAGAAAGGACATTGTTACTTTTCATTAATAAGAATACTGAATACAAACATTTTTTTGTCTGTAATGCAGCTGGTTCATTTATGTTTCTTTGTTTTTATATTGAAAGAGAACAGAATATAAGAAAAAAATGCTTAGAGAGCATTTGTGTGTGGTTTGAGTTGGACAAAAATCTGAAAAATGTAATAGGAATGACCTGTTTAGTTGGCTCATTAAGTTCATTAAAACAAACATTTCAAAAGCTGAAGTGATTTTCTTTTTTAGTATTATAGTTAGAATATGTATAACTTTTTTTTTTAAGTGATTGAAAAAGCTGAATAATCGTTCCAAACTTACTGATTAGTTGGCGGACTAATCGGTGATTAGTCGATTAATCATTCTAATAATCGTTTGTTGCAGCCCTACTGTGCGCCAATCGGAGACGGAGTTCACTGCTGAAGTAAGGCTGTCATCAGCAGCGCCTTGCATCGCCCAATCAGCGGATGGCGGGCGAGAGCTATTTTGAAAACTGGTCAAAAACGTTGGTGCGGACGGATGATGAGTTTTGTGATGCAGTTGCGGATGAAATAATAGCCCATCCGCGCATCTCAAGCATGCAGTCTTATGTGAACTAACCAGTCCTCAAAAATCAACCTAATAATGAATTCAGCGGTAACGTAGCCTAAAAAATAACTAAGCAACAAAACACATACAAAACAGATAGGATAAACTGAATATAAAGTGAAAATGAAATTCAATAATTTAAATAAAACATTGAACGTTAGTCAGTTCGATTTTTAAATATTAATATGGGTCTGAAGCCACAGTGCCTGTTTGATGTTGTTGCTGTGGGTCTGCCCGGTTGCGGGAGAGTTGAGTTCCTTTCGAGAATGGTCACTTCGTATTGCGTAGCTATACGCAGTGGGGAAACTCATTTCCTCAGATTTATTGAAGCTTAAAATGTAAAGCACATTGCAGCTGTACAGTGAGAGTCTGGCTCACTCATTGGCTGTGCTGCAGCAACTTCACATCCAATGGCGAAGGCGCCTCTGATGTATGCACCAAACAGTTATCAGACCGCCAAATAGGGCGTGAATTCGCCATTATAGCAGATTTTCTCAACTTCAGCGACGAACTCCGTCTTTGTGTCCTTCGGAAAACTTTGAAGCTATCGCCGTCGAAACAAGCCTTCTCTGCTAGAACGATCCTTTGGACAGCGGACTGCGTCTTTCTCGTTTAGAAGCCTCTTTCTCCTGTCGCCGTTCTCCTGTGGCCATCCGGCGATCAACCTATATCCTTTCTGTGTATATACTGTTACGTTATACTGTCTGAAAGAGCGTTGTTTAAAATGCCTCGTTCAACTTGCGCCACGTGCAGATCCCATCTGCACGAGCAGATCCCATCTGCACGAGGGCGACGTTAAACGGTCGGTATTTAGCGTTAAACGGACGTTAAATAGGTGGTAATCAGAATGCGTTTCATGCCTGGGGCCTTCCCATGCTGAAGCCATGCTCTCTCTGCGAGGGAATGCCTGTTTTGGTGCTGCGGACGCGGCTAGCTCTCGCTAGGATGGCGACACCGCACCCACCGCTCTTCTGTTTACCGCGCTACTTCTGCTAAGGAAGAAGAAGCGTTGCAGCCAGCGACAGCCCGAGAGCATGGAGATTAGCGAGCCCACGCCGGCCACATCCCCACGTACCATCACCGGTCCTGTTCTCGCAGGCGGACCCGCGCCCCCCATAACTTATTATATGTTTAACCTCAATAAATTATTTTGTAATGACTAAATGCCCGCGTTAAAGAAGGAATGACATTGTTCAGATGTTAACTATGAATGGGACACTGAACACTTGCAGTCATAGGCTACATTTCTGAATTAGATGAAGAAAAACTCACATAATTAAAGAAGTAGTTTGACCTACGTTATAACGAGTCATCAATGTATTTTAACTTATATGTTTCATATCATAGAACCGAAGCTATTGATGGTAAATTTAAACATTTCTGGTTTACCAGCGGCAAACGTCAGGAGGACTAGCCGAGGTGAGGCTGCTCCAGCGGCTTACATGAGCGCTGAGTGCCCACTGATCGCCTGGATCTCACGACTCCGAAACGTCAGATAAAATTTTTTAAATAGGCGCTATCTTAATAAATAAATCACAGATTTAAGCTTTAAACAACTACATTCTCGACTGAACAACTCTTAAAACTACATTTCGTGACACAATAACAGTAGTATTTAAAAATTTCGCGGCCTTTCTTGCAAACAGAACCGCCTAGCACTTGGCTCTCCAAGAAGCGTCAAACTAGACACGGTAGACGCGAATTTGACGCTTTATTCGCGTCTGGTGTGAACGCAGCATCAGGGAACCGAGGTTAAGTTAATATATCAAATGGAAAATTAAGAACAAAAATTGAGTATTGTGAGGGTTGAAACTGGGCATATGGTGACCCATACTGTTAATGAACATCCCGACGCATCCACACTGCTTAGAGCACTGTTTAGATGAATAGCCTATGTGAAGTGCGCTTTTCGCTCAATAAAAAACCCCACAACAAATATGACATAGTCATATGTAAAATAGTAAGAAAGCGTCTAATCTAATCATATCGATATGGATATGTTTGCACCAGGCCAGCTCTGCAATTCAGCTCTCCAGTCAAGTCACCACGCCACGTTTATTTAAACCACTTTATACAGTACAATAAATATATATAATATAAACATTTAAAACAAATATTCTCCCGCAATGTAATCTGTATGAAACTAAAGAGATGCACAGTTTCTCCTGGCTCAGCTAATTATCATTAATATGATCACACTCACGCGCAGAGCACTATTCATATATGGTAATAATGTGCTGAGGCTATCTATGCAAAAATGATAAACTGTACAGTGCATAGAAATTTCATGTTGGAGCGTGATTTGAGCGAACGTCGTGGAGCACGCTGGCATGGAGCAGTTCACATGTTCTGATACGAAATGGTCGACAGTAAGTAGCGTGAATGACGTGCGATTTCGAATCTCAAATCAGCGCATTTCCTTTGAAATGTGAGTGTCGCAAGTGTACCGGGAAGGGGCGTTTTACTGATTGATAAAATAAGCATAATGGTTCATGTGCTCGTCGCCTCCTAATCAGATGAAAATATCCTGAAACAGATAAATATTAAGTCTGCTGTTTAAAACGCATAAAAGAAGCAATGTAGGAGAATAGTGTGCACAAACAGCGGGAAACTGCAGTGTGCGCATTAGAGGTCGACCGATTGGATTTTACTGATACCGATAACTAGGTTTGACTGTAAGTTCTGATTACCGATTAATCAACCAATATTTTTAAAATTGATACTGTATTAAAAACAAACATAACACTCCAAGTAAAACAGTGCTGAATTGAAATGTGCTAAATGAAATAAATATATAAATATTAATATATTAAGATGAGAAGTTCTACAGAATGAATTCTACTGAAAATAATTTAAACATTAAAATATTACAGGTTTCTTTAGCTATAACCTAGAAACATGACTACATTTCATAGGTCAAGGTCAAGGTCAAATTTATTTATAAAGCACATTTCCAAGCAGTCATTACTGCCACAAAGTGCTGTACAGAAATTCCTACCAAACATAAAACATACTAATTAATCAAAGAAAAGTTACATAGGCAAGATGTCCCAATAATAACAGTAATAGTTAAAAACATATGTAAACATTATTACAATCAAACATCACAGCGTCACAGCTCGTATTGTATTAAAAGATTTATCAAAAAGATGAGTTTTTAAAAGCGATTTAAATGACTCAATAGAGCTAGCTTCCTTAATATTAAGGGGAAGAGCATTCCATAGCTTAGGTCCTGCAACAGAAAATGCGCTGTCTCCTCTGGTTCTCAGTCTAGATCTAGGACAGTTTAGAAGTCGCTGGTCATTTGACCTAAGTGCTCTGACTGGGGTGTGCATAGTCAGCAAATCTGCTAAATAAGACGGTGCTAATCCATTTAAAGATTTAAAAACAAATAATAAAATCTTGAACTGTATTCTGAAAGCAACAGGCAACTAGGTAACACTTTGCAAGTCCCATTTGTTAACAGGGATGTATTAGCTAGCTTTCATGAACTATATGCATTAAGCAATATACATTTTTACTGTTTACTGTCTAATACAATTTAAAATGTATTAGTAAATGTTGTAATTAACAAATTAACAATGAACCATACTACAACATTTATTAACCCTCGGGTCCGCAAACGCGCGGGTGCGTTTTTGCTCGGGTTTTTTTTACATAGCAGCAAAATAGACCAAAAATACTCCGTCAGTTTTGGTCATACAGACTTAAGAAATATGAAAAAATAAGCTGTTAAATGTCTACTTTTTTATGTGTCCACTTACAATCGAAATAAAACATTGTGCTTTTGTAAAATAAAGTAAGTAAACAGGGAGTGCTTTCTGCCTCTCCGTCTTCGTGAACTTTTTTTCTGAAGCACGTCTCTAAACTTAAACAAAACTCAGCGAATACTATTCACTCAGACATGAGCTATATATCTCTATAATCATTTAAGTGTGTAGTTTTAAATGATCTAATTCAAAACTAAAACAAATATTCTCTGTTTATGTAATCTATATAAAAAGAGCGAGAGATCAGCCGTTCTCATTATCGTTCTGCCAGCTCATTACTCTGCTAAAGTGACACGCCCATCGAGAGCGCGCCGCTATTCAAACGCAGATCTGAAGCAACACATGCAAACCAGTCAACGCCCACAACAGCTGGACAACACACTCGCTTTGAGGAATAATAATATCGTAATAATCCTGGAAATTTTACCTCAAACGTGCTGGAGTAGCCTAACAACGGATCCAGCTGCAGATCATCAGTGAGTGCTTTGTTCTAATCGCGATATGAAATGGTGTCTGTAAACCGCAAAAGACTGTTTAAATTTGAATCGCGTTTCTGTGTTTGAATGAATGAACGGCGCATATGCATGCTGTTGTTGTTCACACACTAGTCTGTGTGTGAATGAATTAAGCTTTTAGCAAACTATCTATATTGCCTACTGAGATGAGTAAAAACCGACTGAATACGTTGAAATAAAATGTCTTTGTATAAGCAACATAGTAAACTGCAAGTTAACATTTATGCCCTAATATTTATTATAAAAGACGATATGTTACAGACTAAATATGAAAGACAACATTTCGTTTTGGATAGATTATAAAGTTTTTACTGCCACATCAAAACCTAATTTACAAGGTGCAAACAAAATCTTAAAAGGTCAATTCTCTTTAAATTATTTTTGTGTTTTATTAGTGACAAATTTGGGGAGAGGATAGCCTACATAATCCAAAACTTTCTGAAAATACGAATGAGAATTAACTGCACAATTACTAGAAATGTTTACCTTGGATATTATACAATTTGCAAGCATACACAGTTTGTGGAAAAATACACTTTTTTTCAAGATGTTTCCAACTCTGAACCAATTCTGTAGTTATATATATATATATATATATATATATATATATATATATATATATATATATATATATATATGTATGTGTGTGTGTGTGTGTATATATATATATATATATATGTGTGTGTGTGTGTGTGTGAGTTGTCTTTGCATTCTTTCTTGTGGCTCAGTGACACCTGAATGAAATGCTCATTAGTATGCAGCATTAGCAGGTCTTTGTCTTCTCAGGTGTGAATGAGGACATTATTCATGACCTTGTTGGATCATTCACGCCCACCTGCATATTGCTCAAAATGAGTCGTTTGATCGAATGAATCAATGACTCGCTCATTAAAACGGTCGCCTGACGGCGCTTTAGTGTTATGTTTAAAAGTATCATTCTTTCCAACTATTGTTAATTAACTTATATTTAAAACAATCTCATAAGATTATTTAATTCATTGTTGTTTTTCAGTGTAAAATATTTAATTTGATCAGGGTAACAGCCCTATAGTGTCTTATTGTTCTAAATAATTAAATTCATGACTGTGTGCGTTCACGACGAGGAACGAGCAGAACAGAGCGAACTTTTTTTAGTTCATTGCTACATTCATAGGCACTGATAATGGTGTGGAGCAGAGCGAGCATTTTCAATGAATTCCTATTTTACTTTTGCTTTCAAGTTAGCGATTTAAAAGCCCCCTCCGGTGTCACACGTTGATTAACTGGTGGGAAAATATTCCTATAGTCACATATAGTTTTGTTACTGTAGAAAAAAGTAACGCTAACACTTTTGTCAAAAGCATTTAGAAAGTGACACACTTCCTGCTGCCAGTTGGTGGTGCTATAACTTATACTCACAATAGTCACATCCATGTGATCGGCCTCTTACCACGAACACACTGCTGAAGTTTCATCAAGATCAGTTAATGTATAAAGACGTTGTAAACCCTTCGTGTTTCTCTTTTCTCGCCATAAATTTGTTTCTTCGCCACGGCCAAACCGTTCGAGATATCAAAAATCCGTCCGCAATTTAGCATCCTCAATGTCTTGACTTCATGCTGACCGAGTTTCGTGGCGATTAAATGAATTGCCTAGGAGGAGTATTTCAAATTCAAGAGCAAGCGTTCTCCAATCAACCCATAATAGCCGACTTCTTGTTGGGCTGGCGTAAAACTTGACCCAGGGAAAGTTGTTCGGCCCGATGAGATCTATATGTGTACAGAGTTTCATATTAATTCATGCAAGCGTGTTTGATATTTGGACCAAGTTTTCGTATCCCGTTCAAGGGGGCGCTATTGAGCCCCCCTGCCACGCCCGGGTACCAGCTTCAGCCCGGCCCTGATGGCCGTGGGTTCTGACCCGTGTGCAAAGTTTCAAGAGTTTTTGAGCACGCTAAGGGCCCCAAAAGACCCTGAAACCTTGAAAAACAAACATTAAATCCCTCACACCCCACAGAGACAGAGAGGGAGTGGGGGAGAAAATCCACATTCAAACCAAAATATCTGACTTCCTGTTGGTCGGAGCTAATGACTGTCAATTAGAAAGTTGTCCAAACCAAGTTTTGGCCATGGTGTTTTTGTTACTGTAGGTAAAACTAATACCCCATTTTTGACTAAAGGAAAACGTTGCACATGTCTATTAGACAATAAATGTAAAGTGTCTGTCGAGTTTCATTAAATTTCAAGCATGCTAAGAGTCTCAAAAACATCAAAAAAGAATATTAAAGTTTGATGCGTTACCATGGCAACAGTAAATGCCAGAACATGCGTTTCCATAAAACCCATAATAGCCGACTTCCTGTTGGACTGGCGTAAAACTTAGAGCACTTATATGTGTACAGAGTTTCATATTATTACATGCAATTGTGTTTGATATATGGACATGTTTTCGAATCCCATTCCAGGGGGTGCTGGCGAGCCCCCCTGCCACGCCCAGGTCCCAGCTTCAGCGGGTTCTGACCCGTGTACAAAGTTTCAAGAGTTTTTGAGCACGTTAAGGGCCCCAAAAGTGGCAAAAACCTTGAAAAAAAATTATAATAAAGAAGAAGAAGAAGAAGAACAAATAATCTTTAGAAGAACAATAGGGCTCTGCACCCTTTCAGGGCTTGGGCCCTAATAAAGATCCTAAAAGTTTCTAAAGAATTTTACATGCAAAATGTATTAGGTTAGGTGGAGCATTGGGCCATGCCAAATTAAGTTTTAGAGCTCTACCTAAAAAATTGGCATTAGTTATGTGTACTTAGACTGTAAGAGCTAAAAATGAGATTTCTGTTTAGAACAACAGAATATAGCTAGATCAATAATATGGCGGGAGGAGCAAACGACAGATACAGTGGGAGTGGTGTCAAGCCTCGGAGAGGCATTTATTAAATTAAATAAACATAAAATGTCCAAAACATGGAAATAAAATGTTAAAATAAAAGGGTATCTGGTGTCCTCGCTGTGTCAGGGAATTGTGAAGAATGGGTAGTGAAGAGATGGGATGGGTATCAACATTTCATATTTTGTGATCTGCTAAAGAAAATAAGTCATAAAGGTTTGGAATTACATCATGTGAGGATAAGTGATGATGGAATTGTCCTTTTTGGGTGAACTATCTTTGCAGTATCTGAACTCCAAATGTAATAACCCCATAATTTACCTTTTATTTTGTGCAGCTTGAATGAGTTTGACCACAAGTTCTTCGGCATCACTAATGCTGAAACAATCACCATGGACCCTCAGCACAAACTTTTGTTGCAGTGCACCTACAGGGCCCTAGAGGACGCTGGGATACCAATGGAAAAGGCCAGTGGAACGCGAACAGGAGTATTTTTGGGTAATATATAAGAAATAAAAAAGTAAATTTTGGTGTCTTTTAATCCCAGTGAAAAAGTATATGCTCCAACTGCATGGGAAGTACCTGCAGAGCAACCTTTGGTTAAGATGTGTTGCTAAATAGCACATAGATTTTCAACATACTGCTGATATTTACGCTATTCCATGATGCACTATGCTACTTCCGACGTCACAAGTTGCTTAAGTTGCGCTTTAGACACACGTAGACTGCGTTTTGCCGGAAAACTATAATTTTACTTTGTAATGTGTTTACTTTGTAAACTTTTTAATGTGTTTTCTTTGTAATGATTCTAAACTACGGAAGCCCTGAACCGCAGCGTAAACAAAAAAATCAGACTTTATTCTCGTAATTTTTTTCATTTATTACAGATTTTTTTTAACGTTGCGGTTCAGGGCTTCCGTGCGCTCGTGAAGTCGAACTCCCTCGGAGCACAAAGACTCCGACTGAGAAGGTACCACAATCCTGGTCCAAACTTTATGTGGCACGTTGACTCGTTGACTTCTCTATAGGTTACGCCATCTGGGTCGAGAACACTAAACAGTAAACTGTCTCCCTCTTCACCGTAAATCCTTTCTGGATACATTTTAAGTGCATCACTCTGTATCCAATCATTTGGCCAGATCCCCTGATATCCGTGATTAAAGCTGGCTACCTCCATCCAGTCTGAAAAGTGTTTTCGCCTCTAAAGTCTATTCCGGCGCAGTATATTTTGTAACGTCCTAAAACAAATGGTAATCCCATGTTGGTAGATTAGCACCTGTAGAATTTCCTTTTGTTGAAAGCCCAGATAAAAGTAAAAAGCTACTATTATGTTTAGATCCATGTCAGAGGCAGTTCGACTTCACAAGCGCATTTCTTATTTTAAAAAAAGAACTTCTACGGTAGACTGTATTCTCATAATGTTTTGACTTTAATCTCTAAATATTTATATCATTTTTGATATGTCAAAAATCATAATTTATATAATTTTTTTTTTTTTTTTACGTTGCGGTTCAGGGCATCAAGGCACTTAAGCTCAGGTTGCACTGTAATAGGTATACAGTAAGTGGCTATGAAAAAAAAAGCATTTCGCCAGCTAACAAATCTAACATGTTTTTGTTTGCTTGTTTTCCAGGCCTAATGAACAGAGACTTTGAGCTGGCAACTGTGAGGATTAATCCAAAACACATAGACCACACCAATGGCACAGGTGTCGCTATGAGCATAGCTGCCAACCGCATCTCATACATATTCAACTTCACGGGTCCCTCACTGTCCATTGACTGTGCCTGCTCCTCATCCCTGGTTGCCCTTCACTTAGCTTGTCAAGCCATAAAACAAGGTAGTCCTCAAAAATATGTATGTAAACCCTGTGGATCAACTTATTTGCACATTATTGGAAGGTTGTCCAAATACTGTACATTGAATGTGTACTAATATACAGTACTGTGCCAAAATACATTAGATGTTTCATGTATGTTTTGCTTTTAAATTAATTTTAAAAAAATCAGCAATTAGGCTGCCCCCTAAGTATTGTGGTTATCTGTATTTCACTCAACAGGAGACTGTGATATGGCCTTGTGTGGCGGTGTATCCTGTATATTGGAGCCGACCCTTTTTGTGACTCTCTCCAAGGCAAAAATGATCTCCTCTGATGGAACGAGTAAACCTTTCAGCAGCAAAGCAAATGGATATGGCAGAGGTGAAGGATGCGGGGTCGTTCTATTAAAGCCTCTGAAAAAAGTAAATAAAAAGAGTATCTCATATAAACAATGACAGCAAAGTACCTAATGATAAACTACTGCAGGAAACACCTATATGTTGTTTGTATTTTGACAGGCTTTTGAAGATCATGATCATATTTGGGGTATCGTCGGCAAAACTGCAGTAAATCAAGATGGCCACACCGTTAGTCCAATCACCAAACCATCCATAGTACAGCAGGAGGAGCTGCTTAGAAAAATCTACTCAACAGAGACTGACGGGATTTGTGTCCAGTACATTGAGGCTCATGGGACTGGGACTCCAATTGGAGATCCAATAGAGGCAGGCAGTATCTCAAAAGTCATTGCCAAGGCAAGACCTCAAAAGTCAGGGCCACTAATCATTGGATCTGTTAAAAGCAATATTGGACACACAGAATCTGCCGCAGGTGTTGCAGGGCTCATAAAGGTTCTTTTGATGATGCAGCACGAAACCATTGTGCCATCATTGTTCTACTCCGTGGAAAACTCCAGCATAGACTCTGAGTCTCTCAATATTAAAATCCCCTCCACAGCAGAAAAATGGATCAGTGACAGCAGAGCAGGGAGGTCTGCAGGAATCAATAACTTTGGGTTCGGTGGAACAAATGCACATGCAATTGTCAGACAATATGTGCAGTCAAAAAAGCCAAAAGCTCAGCTGACAAGCAAATCCCATCAGTATTTTGTGGTCTCTGCAGCCTCAGAAAAATCTATGAAAAATATTATTGAAGATACAGCAGAACAGATCAGTGCAGGGAAAATATCAGATCTACAGTCTTTACTGTACACATCCGCATGTAGAAGAAGTCACTTGAAACACAAATACAGGAAAGTATTTCAAACATCATCATTGGCAGATCTGCAAGAGAAACTCACTGCTGCTGTCGAGAAAAAGCTTGTACCGTCAAAGACAGACTCCAAGCTAGTTTTTGTGTTTTGTGGCAATGGTGTTACATATCAGGGTATGTGCAAGCAGCTCCTAAAACAAGAGCCAGTTTTTAGAGAAGAAATCTTGAAGATTGAAACACTGTTGCAAAGCTATAGAAGTTTGAATCTGATAGAGATGCTAGAAAATGAATCTGAGAAAAGTACAGAGCCGTCTGATCCTAAGATTGTCCAGCCTCTTCTGTTTGCTATTCAGGTTGCGGTTGTCAAACTCCTGAAACACTGGGGCATCAGTCCTGATGCTGTTTTGGGGCACTCTATTGGAGAAGTCGCTGCGGCTCATTGTTCTGGTTTGCTGTCACTTGAAGATGCAGTGAAAGTCATTCACTGTCGAAGTTCTTTGCAAAGCACTGTGACAGGAGGGAAGATGCTAGTAGTCAGTAATATGGCTGTTTCTGAAGTCTTGAAAATTCTTCCATCTTATTCAGGAAAGGTTTGTCTGGCTGCTTATAACAGCCCTCAGTCATGCACCCTCTCAGGAGATGCAGATGACATTTACAGGCTGCAACAGAATTTGAGCAAATCAGCCAGTGGAAAAGATTTGTTTCTTCGCATTTTAGATATACCTGCAGCATACCACAGTCACAAGATGGATCCTATTTTATCCAAAGTGGAACAGAGTATAGGCTCATTGCAGGCACATACTTTGCAGACAGAATTGTTCTCAACAGTGACAGGTGCTAGTTTGTGTTCCTCAGATTTTATTACTGGTGAATACTGGGCAAAGAATATCAGAGAACCTGTTGAATTTGAACAAGCTGTAAAGTCTGCAGCTAAAAACAAAAGGAGTGTGATATTTGTTGAAATTGGTCCAAGAAGATCTTTGCAGAGGTACATCACTGAGACTCTGGGAAATGACTTCACTGTGATTCCCTCAGTGCAGCCTGATAAAGATCATGAGACAATGCTTGCAGCTATTTCCAGACTGTTTGAGCTTGGGGTCAAAGTAGACTGGGACACGTTATACAAAGGTTTTGAGATTGAACCAATTCGCTACCCACGATACCAGTTTGACGATGTGAGATGTGAGAGAGATGCCTTCACTTCACGTTTGCAGTCGATCGTTCCCACTGGCAAGCATCCAGTAGTTACACAAATGGGTACAGACAGTTCAGTGTTCAGCTGTGATTTAACCTCTGAATCAGTGGCCTTTCTGCAGGACCACAAGCAGAGTGGGGTTGCCATCATTCCTGGTGCATTTTATGCAGAGTTAGGTTTAGCAACTTACATGGCATATGCAAAACCTAAGGTTTCACTAAGTTCTCTGCAGCTCAACATAACATTCCAGAGTCCATTCATTTTCACCCAGAATGCCCCAGATATAAAAGTACAGCTGAATCATTCAGAACATTTGGCTGATAACACATGTAACTTCAAAATACAGTCTACTTCTGCAGTCTATGCGTTTGGCACAGTAGAAGCAAAACCAGGTAGAAGTCCTGAAGAACAGTTGATTTCATTAGACTGCATTTACAAAAGATGCACATCCCACATGACTAATGAAGAACTCTACAAACTTCTTAGTCAAGCAGGATTTGAGTATGGGTCTGTCTTCAGAAATAATGCAGATGTTTATTGTGGGAAAGAATTTAGAGAGGCTATATCTGTTGTGAAAGTCCCAAAGGAATTACTGACTCAATTACATGACTATCACCTTCACCCTGTGGTCTTGGATTACGTTATGCAACTTCTTCTTGCAACTATAGGGGGTGTATCAACAAGACCCCAATATCCTGTGCAAATAGGAAGCCTGACTGTATTTGAACCATTGCAAGAGGAGATGGTTGTATATCTGAGAGCAGTACATGTGGGAGAAGATGATTTCGACATTTGTGGCTGCTTAGCCAACAAACAGGGTAGGGTGTTAGTTGAACTCAAGCATGTGAAGATCAGAATGCTAGGAAGTCGTTCCCAAGTAGTCAAGGATTACTTCTTCCACAATAATTTCAGCATCATCTCTGAAGTTGACACCTTTAAAACACAGATTAAGGCACTGGTCTTTTCTGACCAGTTAGGAATTTCTAAAGCTTTGCAACAGTACTTGGACCCAACATCTAGATATGTGTCTTCTTCAAACGGTATCAATCTGTTGGAAGATGGAGTTGAAATTCTTTTGTCAAAACTGAAAATTTCAAGTGTAAAGAAAAACTTCCAGGAAATTTTGTTCATGTGGGGGGATGCAGACCTAACCTCTCTTGAATCAGATAAAATCTTGGCCTGTATGGCGGGGTGTTGTGAGATTTTCCGACAGCTCGTCAGATATCTCAAAGCACTTAATTTCCCAGGTGATATCAGAGTAATAACCTACAAGTCGTCTGAGAGTATAGTGGACCACATAAACCCTGGGTTTGTTCTGTCAGGGATGATAAGAGCATGTGCAGCGGAGTTGCCAGAACTTTCCTTCCAGCTGATTGACATGGGCTCTGCCACTTTTGAAGACATCAAGGCTTTGGTTCAGGTCCTCAGATCATACCCCTGTAACAAATATCCAGAGCTAGTTGTGAAGGAGGGTAACATTCTCAAACCTGATATTACCCACACACCTCTGCCAACCATGGCAATCTCTTTAAGAAACATCCACATGTTGGATGAAGAAGTTTTCATCTTGCAGACATCTGACCCATATATAATGACAAATGTGTCAGCGACTCAAATGGACAATTCCATTGAACTGATTCAAGGAAAAAATATTGAGCTTCATCTCAGTAAAATCTGTGTTCATTCATCAGATTACTTTCCAGTCAGCATTTCTGACCTGAATTATGGTCAGACATTGTATTGGAACAAGCACACAGATGAAAAACATAAGCTCTTAGCCCTTGACTTCAGTGGTACTGTCACAGCTGTGGGTAAAGATGTCAGCAAATTTAAAGTTGGTGATCATGTTATGTCTTGTTACCCTGTGGCTGCCAACACTAAAGTAGTTATCCCAGCAGCTGTTTGCTGCAAAGCAAAAAGGCTTTCATTCCTGAATGACGTGCCTTGTGTATCTTATATGGTACTGGCTTGGGAGATCCTGCATGAGTCTTTACCCAAAGCTAAGCAGCAATGGGAATTGGGTATTTTCTCCACCGTTCCTGACTCAGCTTTGATGAATGTGTTAATTACTATAGCAAACAGATCAGGTTGGAATGTCAGAGTGAGCACGCAGGCTGATCAGCTGTCTTGTGATTTTAGTGAGGTTGCGGGAGCTGTTCTTCTACCTCCTTATAATGTAGAAACCGCTGAAATAGCTAGCAGTGTTAGAGGCATCAAAGACATTGTTCTTGTCTATGATAACCAGACAGAATTTCCATTCAATACTAGAACATTCCGAGGTACAAATGAGGAAGTCCGCTTCCATGCCCTCCTCATGTCCCAGATGATGCAAAAAGGGTCTCTGCAAATGCAAATGCCACAAATCTACCGTTGGCTGAAATCCATGCATTTGGACAGAAAGTCCTTGTCTTCGGACGTGACAGCTGTTCAAAGAGTGAAATCTCAAGACACTGATCTTTTATCTGTAAAAGAATCTGAATCATACTTCAGATGCCAGATCCTACCCATTATAGTCCTGAGCAGTAAAGACAAGAAACAGCTGTCGGACATTCCAGTAATGCCGAAACACAGTCTGTTCAAGAAAAATTCAGTCTATATTGTCACAGGTGGTCTAACAGGATTGGGCTTTGAGACAGTAAAGTTTATTGCTCAGAAAGGAGGAGGGAACATTGTCATTCTGTCTAGGAGTAATCCAAACCCTCAGATGCAACAAGAGATAAGTCAGCTCAGTAGCCATTGGGGTTCTGTCATTAAATCTCTGCCCTGTGATGTCTCAGTTTCTGAGCAAGTTGACCAGACAATTATTAATATTGGAAAACTATTTCCATCCAGTCCCATCAAAGGGGTATTTCACAGTGCGGTTGTCTTGCATGATGGGCTAATTGAACGTCTTGACAAATCTCTTTATGAGAAAGTAATGAGGCCAAAAGTAAATGGAGTGATTAACCTTCACCGAGCGACCATACAGTGCAATCTGGATTACTTTGTGTGTTATTCCTCCATCTCTGCCTTCATCGGCAATGCCTCACAAACTAATTATGCTGCGGCTAATACGTTCATGGACACTTTCTGTCAGTACCGCAGAAACATTGGGCTTTCTGGACAGTCCATTAATTGGGGGGCTTTGAATCTTGGTCTTCTGCTGAACAAAGGCCATTTCCAAAGATTTCTGGAGGCAAAGGGAATCATGCTTTTGGAGATTCCAGAAATCCACGAAAGTCTTGAGCAGTGCCTTTTGATCAACAAACCTCAACAGGTTGTATGCAAATTCAATTTTAAAAACAGCTGGAATAACATTCTCGGTCAGAACAAATCACTGAATGTACGCCTTTTCAAATTAGCACATGAAGCTATTAGTAAAGCTGGAGTGAATTTATCTACACCTGAACAACCCAAGAAACCATCCTCACCGCGTGATCATCTGAGGTTCATGATTAGCGAAACGACTGGTGTTGAGATGGATGAGCTGAATGATGATGTTCATCTTTTTGATTTAGGCATTGACTCAATGTTAGCCATGACTCTGCAGAACCTTCTCTTCAATGATAGAGGTGTGAACGTCCCGCTAGTGACTCTGCTGGATCCAAATAGCACACTGGCAACTCTCACTAAAATTCTGGAGGAGAACTGTGTAGACGAATATCAGAGTGAAGAAGAGAGCAATTCTACATACTTCTGATTTGTATTTTGTATTTCTCCAAAGCAGTCTTGTTGTAGCCTCAAAACAAGGAATCTAATTTAGCAAAATCATGACATTTTGATGTAAAATGGTGTATAGTTAGTAATATAGTACTTCATTAAAAAATGCAATTAAAATCTAGTTCATTATATTGGCAGATATTCCAATATGAATAAATTTCACTAAATTCCCCTCCACTGTAGTGAAATATTGACTAAAGAGGTTAAAACTCGTTCTAACTAACTACTCTGTGTTAACACCACATAACATCGAAAATTGACGTTCTGCAGACTGTGGACTTAACATTGTGTGATCAAAGTTTTGACCCTTTCAGCATTCAACATTCAGCACTTCACTTCAGTTTGTAAATTGCTTTCTGTATCTATTTTAATGTACTTGAAACCAAAGCTGTATGAGGGGCACATACTGACATGCTGATGATGATTAAGATGATGATTATTTTGTTTTGTTATTATTATTATTTAATCTAGCTAAAGAGATATTGACAAAGCTATTTTTAAGCCGGGTCAGAGGTAACTGCAAATATGAAATTAAATGAAAATAATTTAATTAATGAATCGACCCAAACAATAGTATTAGTAAGATTAAGAATGCTTATTGAAGTTTAAAATACTGTCAACGATGACAATTGTAAAGATATGTATATGGATTATTTAGTGCTTTATGCTTTATGCATAGATTGAGACTTTATGTAGTAAATACTAGTATCATGATATTTTACAAAGCAAATGTTGAATCAGTAGTGCAAAATAAGATGTCGATATGATATGAGCATTTATCAGTAAAACTACAATGAAAGGAGTAACTGAGTAATAAACAGTACAATACTGTTGTGATTGGGAATTGGATGCAACTGTAATAGTATATGATGTGTGGATATATATGCAGGAACTTTGTTACCCAATGCAAATATCTGAGAAATAAAGAAATGTAATGTAGAAAGTCATATATTTTGTTTTTATTTTAAGATTTGTCAGTCCAAGTTGCTTTCAGTAAAAACAGCTCAAGCCTTGTCTGTGAAAACAGGAGAAAGTGCAGCGCCGAGCCGTGTCTAGGACAACTGAGCGCGTCTAGCATATCGGACGCGCACTTTCTCAGTTTATGGCCAGCAATAAAAACGCTGAATGGCGCCGCCGGTGTGTGTACACTCATAGAGAATAATGTGTTCGAATTTTAAATACGAGGCGCTGCACGACGTGGCGCTTCTCGTCTGAACGTTACATTTTGAGTGGATGAATGATGAGCGCGAGACGCCGAAATGCCAATAAGATTCTGAATGGAAAGTTTACTTTTAAAAAGTTGCCAAATGGTTCAATTGACAAGACCAAAGTGATCTGTGTGTTTTGTGAACTGAGCTATCATCGCAGCACGTAGTCGCAGCAGTATGAACTTGATGGCCAAGCACACACACAGCTGATGCGTTTCTATAACGTTACCTCGTCAGTATTTCTTTCACCCTTTTATTGATGGACAGTGTTACATTGTGTGAGAGATTATTTGCTCCAAGTGAGAATGTTAGTGTGAAATTGAACACAGTATATGCCAATGTTGTTTTCAATAAAAAAAAACATTTGCACAAAGCAAGCCGATCCACTTTTCCATGTTGATAAGAGCATTAAAATGAGAAAAAATAATGGGACAAAAAGAAATCAAGAGACATTTAGAATTGATAAAAATGTGCGAATAATCGCGAGTTAACTATGACATTAATGCGATTAATCGCGATTAAATATTTTAATCGTTTGACAGCCCTAATTATAACAATTTAAAAGATAATTGTGACCTTTTCCTCACAAATCTGACTTTTTTTATATCACGCAATTGCGAGAAAAAATGAAATATTCATTGGCAACAATCAGTGCTTCATGAGGCTTCATTTGCCCACCCCTACTAGTAAGTGAGGAGATGGGGTGGTGGAGTGATGCTGGAAAACTGTTATAGAACAGCTGTAAAAACGTATTGGGTTACTAACGTAACCTCTGTTACCTGAGAGTAGGGAACGAGTATTTCGTAGCCGGCCGCACTATAGTAACATGGCACCCAAAAATGAAAATTCTATCATCGTTTACTCACCCTCAAGTTGTTCCAAACCTGTATGATTTTCTTTGTTCTGTTGAACACAAAGGAAGATATTTGGAAGAATAACAGAATCAAACAAATCTCGGTCCCCATTGACTTCCATAGTAGGAAAAAATATATACTATTGTAGTCAATGGGGACCGAGATCTGTTTGGTTACAAACATTCTTCCTTTGTGTTCAGCAGAACAAAGAAAATCATACAGGTTTGGAACAACTTGAGGGTGAGTAAACGATGATAGAATTTTCATTTTTGGGTGAACTATCCCTTTAAAGACATTGCTATTGCTACATTGCTATGCCATTGCTACACTTTCTATGCTATGACTGCTCCACAGACTTCTTGTTGCAATTTTTGCTCACACACACACACACACACACACACAAACCTGGACCTGGAGATGGACACACACACACACACACACTCAAACTCAAACTCACAAACTTACTGACACACTCAAACACAGGCTCAAACACTCAAACATTCAAAAAAACTCACACACACACTCACACACACAGACTCAGACACACACAGGCTCACACACACACCAAACTGGACCTGGAGGTGGAGACACACACACACACACACAAACCTGGAGATTGAGTTGGACAAAAACCAACACACACCAACCTGAACCTGGAGATGATAATAATAATATAAAGTCTAGTCTGGTGGCTGTGATATATATAAACCTACCAACGTCCGTTGCCATGATTTTTGGAATGACTTCTCGCGAGAGGAAAAAAATGACGTTTAAGTCGCATTACATCGGTTAATGGAAACGCCGTCATTTCGCAATAGTTGTTTATCGATATTTAGAAAAAAAACACAAAAGTTTTGTGCGAATCTGTAATGGAAACGCGACAGCGCTTAACATAGACTAACTTCTCAGAGTTATGTTGATCAACAGTGTTCATTACTAACCATTTAACTCCGGATTGATTCTGGAATCTTCGCTGGGGGAATAAGCATTAAGCATGGGAAACAATCCGTCCTCTAACTAACGCATGCTCATGTTTTGATTCAGATTGTGTTCGAAGAGGAGGGGCTAGTCGTGCATGCCTCCGTTGTCAGTTTGTGAGAGAGAGAGAGGTATTTTATTGAATAAAATACAATTGTACCCTTATTAAATAGTTTAAAAATCTGAATCAATCCGTGGCGGTCAGCGTTGATATTGTGGCGGGCCGCCACAAATTAATGAATGTATGGGAAACCCTGATACAATTTGCATGTATAAAATAATAATTTTTTTAAAAGAAAAGTTTCCAAATCTAACTTTGAACCAATTCTGTAGAATGGCTCATATAGCCTATTTGAACAGGATTTGTTTCCAGGTGTGACTATGTACTAAAAATGTACTTTTGACTTTAATTTATATTTGGATTATATATAGATATATATTTATTTATTTTGTCCTCACATTCTTTCTTGTGTGACACACCTGAATGAAAGGCTCATTATGCGGGCCATTGTCTTCTCAGGTGTGAAGGATAAGAAATTTAGTTTTTCCACTGCAATAGTATATAAACTGATAAAGTTTAGTAGACTGATTTCAGATGAATATTGAGATTCCTGCAATGCCAGCAAGAGATTCCTGCCAGACCGGTTTTCTCCATTGTAAGTTAAATGAACAGAATCACTGAGACTCTCACCTTTTGTTTTCCTAATGGCCTTTGGAGCCCAAATGGCTCTTGGAGCCCCTGGCCCAGTCGTTGATTAGTCCGGCTGATTGGATTAGCATTAGCTCTGAATCACTGTTATGCTGATGAGATCAAGAAATCTCTGTAAGAGATGTGACTCAGGTAGGCTACATTTACATGCTTTGTTTAGAATCTCCACCTCTATGTAATCCCTCCCCCTGGGAATGTATATAACTACAATGCAATACTGTATTAGAGTTAGACTGATTTTGGAACCCGCAGCCGCGTGCAATAAAGAAGAACTTCTGAACGCGATCCCAACTGTCTCACTGGTCTCTGCTTCGATCAAGAAAAACTTTACAACAGATGGTGCCTTGTGACCCGGATGGAGAAGAAGGAAACTCAAAGAACTACAAGCTCTAAGATCTGAATCTTGAAACTTCAAGCTCAACAAAAGATCTGACAAAGATTGCCAGACTGAATCTTTCCAGCGTCCTCCAGATTGAAAAATTCAAGCTCCAAAAAGATCTCAAAGCCTGACTGAGTTCCAGACTGAATCTTGAAACTTCAAGCTCCAAAAAGATCTCAAAGACTGAATTTTACCAGACGGAATCTTTCTCTACAAACGAAAGATTTGGTGAATTTCACTCCATTCAAAGAACCTACAAGACCAGTACAAATTTGTTTTCCTCTGCGCCGTTCAGAGAAGTAGTTTAACAAACAGCTGCAGGGTTTGGTTAACTAAGTTTATCCTCTAAAGTTTGTCTTTTAGAGATGAAAGTCATCCTCTGTTTTCAGGCAGGGAAGAATAGCATTATGTGCTAATATTTTGTTACCCTCTACGTTTGCTAGAGACGATTCATTTTATAATATTTTGGTATCCTCTGTTCAGGCAGGGAAGATTAGCATAAATTGCTAGTTATTTTGTTTATCCTTTGTTTCACATAGAAGGTTAGCATTATGTGCTGATATTTTGGTTTATCCTCTGCTAGGCAGGGAATATTTAACAGTTACATGTTAAGATTTGTGTGTATCCTCTTGCTAGAGAAGGCATGTCTTTTGTAAGCTAGAGAAGATTAGCATCATGTGCTAATAAGATTGTACCCTCTGTTTGTAAGACAGTAGAGAGAAGTTTAGTGTTTGTTTGTGTGGTGACATAGAAATACACAATGTTTAGGAAAAGTACTAGACTGACTACCCCTTTATGGACAGATAGTGAATTCAAGTCTTTGTTATCAGAGCACATGGACTCCATCGTGACTGAGCCAGTCAGATTGAATTTAACAAAGAAATTTGGCATTGATGCAGACAAAGTATGGTCAATTGAAGATTGCAAGAAAGTGTTGGGTGCATGTATCAGGAAGAAAAATGTGAAAGGTATTATATTATGTCACAGAGAGTTTAGCTTATCCATTGTACAAGAACAAGCTCGTTGTATTGATAAGTTAAAAGAACGGAACAAACAATTGCATACTCGAATGTCCTGTCTCACAGACAAGGTGGGCCATAACACGGCCTCAACCAAATGTGACTCAGAAGACCAACAGTCAGATGAAAGCTATCCTGATCTACAGTCTTTTGATAGAATAGAGGACAATGTCAATGCAGATGTAAATGCAGTTGAAGTGTGCGTAGCTAGACAAAAGCCTCAGGTAAAAGGGGTTGCAGGGCTCCAGACTAACTTTTTTCCCTAGGAGCACAGTGGCCCCTAACTGAAAATTTTAGGAGCACAACCAGGAAATTTAGGAGCACACACCGTAAATCAACATACTAACCAAATATTCACATTTCTACTAATTTCCAGTGTATTACTAATAAATACTTTGATAATAGATGCAGAAATTACAATGCCTTTGCGCTCTGATTTAACGTTACAGCCTCTTATCTTCTCAAAGCAACCGGCAGTTGATTTATTAACACCGCATACTCTATGCTTGAGGATAAGATTGTGTTTAAATAGAGTATTGTGTTTAAACTGTGAAGTGCTTGCGCTGTCGGCAAACTTCGTGTTCCCCGCAGTTATGGGGTAGCGACTGCAACATTCACTGTTCATGGAGTTCGTCTCCACAGCACTACCTCAACCAGCTGAATTCTCACCGCCAGTCTTCCCGAAAATGGTGGGTTCGGCCTTTTTCGCCACTAAAACCTCTCACTCTGAATCATCATCCGACTGTGACACTGTACTAGGGCTGCAACATTTCAAATAGCTCACAGTTCTGTTTGTATCACGGTTTTAGGTTCACGGTTTCGGTATGATTCGGTATGTGTTATGTTCAGGGGAAAAAAAGACTACTGTCAAAAAAATTAAGAAATAATCTACCCACAAGCAAAAGCACAAATAAATACAATAGAGCAAATATAGCCTAGCCTAAACTATGCTTTTCAGGTAGGTCTAACATTAGTTTTCAGGTACAGAAATTGAATAAAATAATCAAATGTAAAATAACATTGCATATTTGACTGTATAAGTTAAAGATGAATCCTTATTAAAGTTATAAAAGCTATTTAATTCAGAGCTGATTCAGTAGGCCTACACCGATACTGTGAGTGTCTTTCTTCATACATGTTCACTTAAGGCATAACAGAGACTGTGTCTGCTAGGATACTCATCAAGACGGACATGTTGACATACTTTTTGTGTGAATTTGTTCATTCAAGAGCAACTTGAAAGATAACTTGAAAGATAATATTTGCGCGCTGTCCGAGATGAGTAACCTACGCATACACAAACACACGCGCGCACACACACGCGCGCACAAATCTAGACGCGAGTTCTCTTTCGCGTCTTGCTCTTGAATGTTTGCATTGGCAAAATAAATGAATTTAGTTTAAACACCGATGGTAACATCTGCAGTTCAGGTCTCGCCTGCGCTCGTGCGCTATCAACTCCCGGGTGATGACGGCGTAAATGACAGGTCGTGTTCGAGCATTTGGCACTCACATTGAACAATGCACAAAGAGTAATCGTTTTCTTCACGTTTTTTTTATTATTATCGCTGTTGCAGTGTTGTTTTTGGCAGCCCTTTTAGTTTTAGTCTTAGTCTTAGTCTTTTTGACGAAAATGCTTTTTAGTTTTAGTCACATTTTAGTCACTTATAAACTTGATAGTTTTAGTCAAGTTTTAGTCAACGAAAACGCAAAAAGGTTTTAGTCAAGTTTTAGTCGACGAAAACACAAAAAGGTTTTAGTCAATTTTAGTAAAAAAAGAAAGAAAAAAAGTAGTCTTTAATAAATTAATTTAGGTTAAAAAGTATTGGAAATGGGCTTAGGTTTGACAGGTTGCAGCAAGTTGCAATTCATAAAACAACAGTTAACCTTAAAACCTTTGCATAATAAACTAGACTTTCTGAATAATTCGATTGGTTGGGTCCTTACATGCGCTTCGTGAGGCACACTAGCACACACACGCACTCTAGCACACACACGCAAGGTCTCTCGCTCCCTTTCTCTGGCTGTGCGCGCGCTACACATGCGCGCTCTTGCTCGCTCTATCTAGATTTCGAGAGATTCAGATTTGCGGGCAATTCTGAAATTATCGTACATTATGGGATTTTTTTCATTATTGATCGTACATCGTACAACAATGATTAGAATGCGGCATTGCTGATACTTTTTTTTTAGCTCAAAACAGACCGATTTCACGCAAAATAGGCAGAATTACATTGTGAACGTCAGACTTATAATCATTTTCGTTCCATCTCGTCTCGTCAACGAAAACTCGAAAACGTCTCGTCATGTTTTAGTCACCTTAGAGCCATTTTTAGCTAGTCATCGTAACGTTATCGTCATAAAAAAAAGGTGCGTCAACGAAATAATTGCGTTATCGTCATCGTTGACGAAAACAACATTGCGCTGTTGTAATGTTTTATTTGAGAAGCCAGCAAGTGAATTTAACTGGCATACTAGCCGCAGGTCGGAAGAACGAGAGTTCGCTTGCTCGTTGCTCAGACGCACATAGCAGGTTGTGATATTTGTCTCCGTCTCCTTCCTACAGACGTTTAAACGCGCGCTCGATTATCTCTAGGACCCTCCCCCTCCACACATTAGTCACTTACAGTGGCCATTCCCTATTCTTCTCGCACTGCCACACATTCCGGATTCATTGATAAGCCCCTTCCACGTTTAACGTGTAAAAAAAAAAAAAAAAAAAAAAAGGACAAATTTACTGGTCGCACATGTGCGACTGGATGTAAAATTCAGTCGCACACTCTCAAATTTTGGTCGCAGTCTGGAGCCCTGGGTTGACACAGTTCCATCTGCAACCTCCGTACTGCAGCCACAAGCAGTCATTTCAACGTTAGCTCCTAAAGATATAGAGAGAATATCTCAGAGCTTACCTCCAGCACGCACAAATTTTTCTGAATTTAGAAGGGCATTGATCAGCAAAATGCGTCTATATGACATGGCGGTAACAGAAGTCACACAGTTGATGTCACAAATTTTAACTGAATCTGAATTCAACAGTTTTGAATCTGCTGTTACTTCTGAACTGCTACATGCCAGTAAAGATGAGTTGAGAGAAGGTGTCTTGAAAATTCTAAAGAACATTGTTGGACCACACATGGACTGGTCAAAGCTCACTAATTGTGTACAGAAGAAGGGTGAATCTGTTTGTGAGTACACAGAAAGGTTCTGTCAGTCCGCTGCAGCTTACAGTGGAATTGCAGACACGCCAGAGAAGGTGCTAGGTGATAATGGTCCCCTAGTTCGCACATGGTTTCAGGGTCTTCTGTCAGAACACAAAAATGCATTGCCTTACTTAGAAGTAACATGGTCCAGTAGAACCCTGGAAGACAACCTGGACAGTTTAGTCACTTGGGAAAGAGACTCTGATGTCAGAGAGAGAGTAAGAATTGCAGCAGTTACTGTTAAGTTCAACTCAGAGAAGCCAAAGAAACGTAAAAGTCCTAGAGAAGCCACTTGTTCTTACTGTGGCAAGCACGGACATTTTGGGAAAGAATGTAGAAAAAACAAAAAGAATTTTAGAGACGTAACCAATATTGCTCAGCTTTTACTCAGTCTGTTTGCTACTCTGAAGCAGCCGCTCCCCTCGTCATTAAACTCGTGGGGCAACTTGTTGAGGTGTTAGCCATTTGGGCTGTGAGTGCTTAATTTCCCCAGTAACTTACAACAAAGATGAAAGACTTGTTTTTGTTTAAAAGCACAAAAGGAAAGTGACTGTCTCAGTTTTCCTTTGGGGGACACTGATTAAGTAAACTCACAGCCTAAAATGTTATGTTACAGCACAGGCTTCATCAGTAATGGTGTTAGGTCAGACTGTAAATGTAAAAAGCCCTCATGCAGGTACTAATGAATCAAGCAAAAGAAATTGGTTAACGACCCTCACAGCTCCGAATATTGTATTACAGCGTGCACCAGTTACGAACCCATCCTCATGTATGATGTCTGCAATGACTGAAGTTGTGTTAGAGGATGAAGGAGAAATGACTCCCAATTGTGTTACGCTTACATACACACCTACGAGGGAAGTAAAAGAAACTCCCATAGGAAATTTAGTTTGAAAATAGTTGTTTTGTTGATGGTTCAGCTCAAGAAACTAGCTGTAGAACCTAAGTGGTACAGACCACATCGAGTGATGTTGATTACAGCAGCTACAGTGTTGTGTCAGGGAAGGAAAACTTGGACTCATGTGTCACAATGTAAATTTGTTTCCCCCTTCTACAGGGATAGGATAGGACACATGGATCAGTGAGGAGCCCAGGGAAGAACCGGAAGCAACAGGCTTTCGGGGGCCAACCCTTGCGGTGAAGAAACTACCTTATAGGCCCTCCCCCTCCACTAGTCCATCATCACCTCACTGTTTCGTTAGGTGTCTCATGAATTATGAATTAGGGAAAGAAAAAAAAGAAAAGAAAAAAAAAAAATAGCTGACTCAGATTGAACAGAGGATACAACCAGTCTTTACAACGAATACTGCTCTGTTGCCGTTTTCTCTTTTGTTTTCTTTTTTCCCTCTGTGGAGATACCACTGGATGACTGTCCCGAGACCCATATGCAATGACCTCCTCACCTGTGTATGAAGCCACAACCTTCCAGAAAACGACTCGATCCACTGCTGAGCCAACTATCACAAAGAAAAAGAAAAAAATACACAACGCAGAGACTCACATAGGTTCTGTATGTCAACAGTGGAACCTTCAGTCATCCATCGAACATGATCAAGATTGTCACACTACTAACCATCATGGACATCGCGCAAAGTGTAGACTCCAGAAACAACATATTCTTAGAGCTAATGAATATGTCAAGAACGCCTTGTTTGCTGGAAAGAACGTTGCATGGCACACGCAACTTCAATTTCTGCCACAAACAAAGAACATGGCTGCTTTCCAGGACTGACTTGTGCACCACCATGGTGGTGAAAGAACTTTTGGAGCTTTAATCCCATCTCACAGGTTTAATGGATCCAACAGAGAACTTGAACAAAATCCAACAAGACATTCTTGATCTTTCAGCAAAATTCCACCAGATGACTGAAAGGTTCACGAACCCTAATTGCATGTTTGTTTCTGTGTCCGCATGCAATTACAGAAGAACTACACAGATCCAAAGCTACGTGCCTGTAACTTACAAAAGTTACAAGAATGAACTTGCTATGTGCCTGTAACTCACACCGGTTACAAGAATGAACTTTTAAGTGTTTTAAATTTGTATATTATGTGAGAGTTTTTAAGAACTCTCAAACGGGGGACTGAAGGATAACAAATTTAGTTTTTCCACTGCAATAGTATATAAACTGATAAAGTTTAGTAGACTGATTACAGATGAATATTGAGATTCCTGCAATGCCAGCAAGAGATTCCTGCCAGACCGGTTTTCTCCATTGTAAGTTAAATGAACAGAATCACTGAGACTCTCACCTTTTGTTTTCATAATGGCCTTTGGAGCCCAAATGGCTCTTGGAGCCCCTGGCCCAGTCGTTGATTAGTCCAGCTGATTGGATTAGCATTAGCTCTGAATCACTGTTATGCTGATGAGATCAAGAAATCTCTGTAAGAGATGTGACTCAGGTAGGCTACATTTACATGCTTTGTTTAGAATCTCCACCTCTATGTAATCCCTCCCCCTGGGAATGTATATAACTACAATGCAATACTGTATTAGAGTTAGACTGATTTTGGAACCCGCAGCCGCGATCAATAAATAACAACTTCTGAACGCGATCCCAACTGTCTCACTGGTCTCTGCTTCGATCAAGAAAAACTTTACAACAGATGTGAACCACTTACTATACATGATGGTGTTGGATCGTCGACGCCCCTGCGCATATTGTCTTCCCAAACAAAAAGTGTTTTACAAAATGTAAATCAATGTATTGTTTTATGTGAGTGACTAGGCAGGGTGATTTTCAGATCATTTTGAAGGAAAAAATCTAGGCGGCAACATCCATTACTCAAAAGTATTGTGGACACATATTTACTATGTGTTTTGTGGCGTCATTTCAGACACTTTAATTTGTTGTTTTTTGAATAACCATGCATAAACATTATTTCTCTCAAAAATACAAACATGTACATACTTGTTGTTCACATATGTGACCGACCGATCGGCAAGTAGGGACACAAGTCGGTTCTGGGGCATTTTGAGTTATTCACAGATTCTGAAAGTGTAGTCTCCAAGCTTTCCAACGACGTGGAAAGTGAGAGCAAATGTTCAGTCAAAGTCAAAGCCAAATATGGACTTCACTGTATAAATTATAGATTGATTCTTATTAAAGTTACTATTAAAGTTCTCAGTCAAGAGTCAAATCATATCAAGCTTTAACTAATTTATATTGCTGCTTATCGCTGGTTATGCACGCTTTTTCCTGAGAAATAGCTTCCCCTGCCACAACCTCGCACAGAAAACATACATCTGGCAATCTCTACATTTTCAACTCCTTAGTCTCCTCGAACTCTAAATGCAAAAAAATTAATTATGACAAGGTATTTTAGAAAAGAAACCTAAAAGTATTTAAAAAACGTATGTTAACCATGTTTAACCCTGGGGACCAAAAACACGCCGGCGCGTTTGCCTCTTTTTTTTTCACATAGCAGCAAAATAGACTTAACCCTCTGGGGACCAAGAACGCGCCCGCGCGTTTTGCTCGTGTTTTTTTTTAGCACTGCACTGCTGTTAATTTTGATCTTTCATTTTCGTGTTATACATCAATCGATCCTGTCAGTTTCAATTTTTTTTCTGTATACTCACAATAAAAATAAAGTGTTTTGCTTTTTGCCAAATAAAGAAAAATTAACATGATGCGAGTTCTGCACTCTCTCTGTCAATGAACTCCAATTTGAAACGCGTTAGAAAATGATCTGTTACTCCGCGAAAATTCAGTCAAACAGGCAAACATACCCACGGGCATAAAGCTTGAGATCGCATCTTTCAAATGAAGCAATTTATATAAAAAAAACAATTCTCAGCTTCTGTAATCTGTATAAAAAGAGAGCGATTCCATTCGAGCTCATTACGAGCTCATTGACTTTAATTCGTTCACGCCTACTGACGGAGCGCGCTATTCACAAGATAATGTGTTAAGCCGTCTATGCAAAACAGGGAAACGCCCCCAAGCAAATGCTTTAAGTTTCATCATTCAGTCACCTGCGCGTTGGGAAGATGGCACGATACAATAATATTCTTCAACCTTTTTAAAAGGAATGGAGCTTCATCACTACCTCCGCCTGCAACTCGGAGTGCGCTTAGCAACACATTCAGATATCAGAAAGAGTAAGTACATATTTACCCACTATTATTACAGATATTTTACAGATATTTTCACAAATTAATATGGAAAACATGTTGATTTTACTGGTTATCTAAGGCCAAATTAGAACCCGGAATTGATTTTTCCCCGCAGTGCTGAATGAGAAGAGCCGTTAATATTATTAATAAACTATTGTTTTCTAAGTCGGCTAAAAACATCTCTATCTCCGCTGTTAAGCAGATGCGCTTTTAGAGAGAAATGCTCCTTTCATACGCATTACATAATCAGAATGTATTAGCTTTCGATTTGAATTTGTTCATTTTAAAGTGGACATTTAAGCTTTATTTAGTTTCTTATTTATTTAATTATATATTTAGTTTCAGTTCTCGCGCTCCAGTTCACAGAGACCATGAAAGCGCGCCTGATTGTTTTATTTTATTTTACAAATCACAACGTTTTCTTGTTATTGTGAGTTTACACAAATAAAAGTTGCGAATAATGTATTATTATTTTCTGTATGACCAGAAATGATAAAAGTATTTTAAGTTGTTTCCACTGTTGATAGGAAAATGCAAGTGTTCGCGTCCGCGGCTCCGTGCCACGTGCTCCACACTCCACACCACAAACCGTTGGATATGCGTCAAAATCTTGTGTTTATTTGTGATAATCTTAGCCCTGTATTATTATTGTCTAACCCGTATTCAGTCGCCTACTGAGATGAGTAAAAACATTTCGGTTTGGATAGATTATAAAGTTTTTACTGCCACATCAAAACCTAATTTACAAGGTGCAAACTAAATCTTAAAAGATCAATATAAGCCTTCTCTATAAATTATTTTTGTGTTTTATTAGTGACAAATTTGGGGAGAGGATAGCCTACATCCAAAACTTTCTGAAAATACGAATGAGAATTAACTGCACAATTACTAGAAATGTTTACCTTGGATATTATACAATTTGCAAGCATACACAGTTTGTGGAAAAATACACTTTTTTTCAAGATGTTTCCAACTCTGAACCAATTCTGTAGTTATATATATATATATATGTATATGTGTGTGTGTGTGTTGTCTTTGCTTCTTGTGGCTCAGTGTCACCTGAATGAAAGGCTCATTAGTATGCAGCATTAGCAGGTCTTTGTCTTCTTCTCAGGTGTGAATGAGGACATTATTCATGACCTTGTTGGATCATTCACGCCCACCTGCATATTGCCTTTCCAAACAAAAAGTGTCTTACAAAATTTAAATCAATCTATTGTTTAATGTGAACGATTAGCCCGGATGATTTTCAGATCATTTTGAAGTAAACACTTTAGCCGACAACATCCATTAGTCAAAAGTATTGTGGGAATATGTGAAGTTGGTCGTTTGTGGTCTTATATCAGAACATTTAAGTTTGAGTTTTTTGAATAACCACGCATAAATATTCTCTCAAAAATGCAAACATGTACATACATGTTGCTCACATATTATGATAGCCATGTTCGTGCTAAATATAGTGTAATTACACCTTTGCCATTAATATGTTTATAAGCAACTGAAAAAAATACAAATATCAGGTCATGTCAAAACATCTCAAGGACCCCAAAAACACCTTGGTCCCCAGAGGGTTAAAATACTCCCGTCATTTTTTGTCATACAGGCTTAAGAAATATAAAAAAAATAAGCTGTTAAATGTCTTCTTTTTTATGGGTTCACTTAAAATCGAAATAAAACATTGTGCTTTTGTAAAATAAAGAAAGTAAACAGGGTGTGCTTTCTGCCTCTCCGTCTCCGTGAACTTTTTTTCAAGACCACGTCTCTAAACTTAAAGGGGTGGTAAAATGCCATTTTCACAAGATGTAAAATAAATCTCTGATGTCCCCAGAGTGTGTGTGTGAAGTTTTAGCACAAAATACCCCACAGATATTTGTATATAGCATGTAAAAGTTGTCACTTTTTGAGGGTTTTGCAAAAACGCATCGCTTTGTGCCTGGCCCTTTAAATGCAAATGAGCTACTGAAGAGGGCGGTGGTTTCAATAGCTCATGTGTGTTAGCAGCTGCTATTACCTCACGCAGACACACTAAAATAACAGAAACTGTTAAAGGGCGCCTATTATGGAATTTTGAAATGTACCTTTCATGTAGTGTGTAACATAGATCTAAGTGAACAAAAACATCCTGCAAAGTTTGAAATATGAAAGTGCACCGTATATAAAGTTATTATCTTTCAAAAGTAAGAGTCGACTCGGAGTCATTTTTATGAATCGTTAGAAGACCGAAGCTTTTTCTCTGACTAGATGACGTCAACTTGTCAAGTTATTTGAATACGATACGCCCACTTATTGCGCTCCAAGGCCAGCAGGGAAAACATCATGGCGACATGACGCTGTGTTTTGAAGTGCGACTCAAAAGCCAACTTTTTTTCATCTGCCCAAGGAGGAGCATTTGAAGACTAAGTGGCTACAATTCATATATAACTATACCACAGAAGTATAGTCTGAGCCTTGTGCTTTGTTCGCGCCATTTTGAAGACGATTGCTTTTTAAATGCAATCAAACTTGGATTCGCGAGCCGGATGATATGGAAGGTTCAGTTCCAAGTGTATAGTACCATGTAGGGTGTTGGGTAATACTTATATGTTATGTTATATAGCTGCTGTGCTGAACTTTACATGCTGCTTAATATCTCGCTACTGAGACTTGCTTTGTGCTGTTTTAGTTGTATTTATTAATGATCCTGTTATTGGTTGTTAGTGGTGTTTTTCTTTTTCTTTTTTTGTCTAGTTCGGCTATCTGACCCTGTCTTGTCTAGGTCTCACTTGTAAAAGAGGTTTGTAACCTCAATGTGACTTTCCTAGTTAAATAAAGGTTAAGAAGAAGAAGAAGAAGATTTGCATCAGCTTCCTCCTCCGTATCACAACCTGTAAGTGTTATTACAGCTGCAGTCCGTCGTTTTTCCTCTTTGTCGCCATCTCTGTTCGAAATCTGCAATTGCAGTTATTCGCGGAATTATTAACTGTACGTGGGTAGTAAATCGGCATGAAACAGCGCGGATGAACACAATGTATTGAGGAGAACATGTCGCTGCCGCGTCGCTGTGGATACTGTACTGTCATCAGCAATGTCAGAGTATACTTTTTGAAAGTGTCAACATTAGAATTTTCATCGGTAAATGTCATCTGAAACAAGTAAGTAACATTCACTTTTGTTCTGACCAAATTCGGGGGGTGGGGGGAAGCATTGCAGTAGGCTATATCATGCTGATTAAATCTAACGATTGCTTATATCACGTCAAAACGTGAAAAATATATATTTTCTGTAGCCACTCTGAAGTCCGAAGTCTTTGGGGTTTTACAACTGGTGAATCTCCAGTTGTCACTGGTGATTGTCGCTTTAAACTTTCGGGATCCGCCATACCAAGTGCTAAGCTAAATCTCCACCTCCATCATCCACACTAGCCGGGGACTCCTTCTCTATGTGTACAGAAGTGACGTAATGACGCAAAGACATGCTCGAAATTCCCGCGGAAATCCACCAGTACCACTGGAATTAAAATCATTATTACAAGCTTACCGTTTTGAATCGAGGTAAGGCAAGCAGATCGTTTTGAACACTGGCTGGTTAAGTTTTTTTTCAAAAATGTCTTTTTTTATATTTTTAAACCCAAAAAAGTGCCGGAAAGTGCAGCTTTAATAAAGTGCAGCTTTAATAATTGTTGCTTTTATGTTTTATGTAGCATGCTTAATAATTATTTTGTTTGTTGTGTAAGCACCGTTTAGCTTCTAGGTTTTCAATGACAATTGTATTGAGATGTGAAGTGTTTGTCGTTGTTTTCGGAGTTGTCTTAAAGAATAGAGTAATACATCGCAACGTAACTGCATTTTTTTTTTTTTTTTGTAAAAGCGTTATGTTTATGCATCAGGCTAATGCAAACAAAGACTGATTGTGCTTTTACAATATGAACTCTGGGCTATGCTCGCTAACATAACATTAAATTCTTTATCTTATTTTTAGTTTTTTACTACAAACTACAAAGCAGTGGACTATAATCATTATTATAACACAATTTAATTGATAAAAGCATCATTGTACTCCGTGTTAAACAATAAGTATTATCACTGTAAACACTGCTGGGTCATCTGACCAATCGCAGATTAGCGTCGCGCAAAGGAGGGGTTTGGAAAAATGAGTCATTGAACGAATCATTTGGGAGTCGGTGAGCAAATCCGGTAAAAATAAATGCATATTATACGAAAACAAAAGTGTTTTTTGTCATTGCATGCATGTAAAACTGTTGTTGGGGACTCCCACAACAACATTAGGAACATTTTAAATGTCATAATAGGTGCCCTTTAAAACAGAGTCAGACAAAGATGGAGAGACTCAAGAAGAAGTGACAACATGTAGAAGCAACACGACGTCTCTGAATGGTTAGTTGATGAATTTATGTTAAGTTAATATCTTCAATTAGCATATTCTGTCATGATAATCTATAAATCGCTCGTATAGGAACTGTTGTGAGATGCACACAGAGTGACTTTCTATTGCATGTGAAAAGATGGATGCTAAAGTTTGAGCTGACTCACAAATGTACAAATGTACAATAACTTTTCCTCTTCTCAATCTCAACATGGATTTACTAGTTCCCGGGGACGGGGTTTATGTACATTTTAGGGTGCTGATGTCACTAACCCGGGAGGAATGTTGTGTAGTCCCTTACCACCCCTTTAAACAAAACTTAGCGAATACTATTCACTCAGACATGAGCTATATATCTCTATACTCATTTAAGTGTGTAGTTTTAAATTATCAAATTCAAAACTAAAACAAATATTATCTGTTTATGTAATCTATATAAAAAGAGCGAGAGAGCAGCCACTCTCATTATCTTAATTTACAAGGTGCAAACTAAATCTTTAGATAAGCCTTCTCTTTAAATTATTTTTGTGTTTTATTAGTGACAAATTTGGGGAGAGGATAGCCTAAATATTCCAAAACTTTCTGAAAATACGAATGAGAATTAACTGCACAATTACTAGAAATGTTTACCTTGGATATTATACAATTGAACCAATTCTGTAGTAATATATATATATATATATATATATATATATATATATATATATATATATATATATATATGTATATGTATGTATGTATGTATGTGTGTGTATGTGTGTGTGTTGTCTTTGCATTCTTTCTTGTGGCTCAGTGACACCTGAATGAAAGGCTCATTAGTATGCAGCATTAGCAGGTCTTTGTCTTCAGGTGTGAATGAGGACATTATTCATGACCTTGTTGGATCATTCACGCCCACCTGCATATTGCCTTTCCAAACAAAAAGTGTCTTACAAAATGTAAATCAATCTATTGTTTAATGTGAACGATTAGCCCGGATGATTTTCAGATCATTTTGAAGTAAACACTCTAGGCGACTAGATTCCATTAGTCAAAAGTATTGTGGGAATATGTGAAGTTGGTCGAATGTGGTCTTATATCAGAACATTTAAGTTTGAGTTTTTTGAATAACCACGCATAAATAATATTCTCTCAAAAATGCAAACATGTACATACATGTTGCTCACATATTATGATAGCCATGTTCGTGCTAAATATAGTGTAATTACACCTTTGCCATTCATATATTTATAAGCAACTGAAAAAAATACAAATATCAGGTCATGTCAAAACATCTCAAGGACCCCAAAAACACCTTGGTCAACAGAAAGTTAACATCGCGCAACATCAGCATCACACGTGCACACGGAACGCACATGTAGGAAACCTTGTGAATTACGGCCATTGCACACCGCATCGCAGCGTAAGCGGCGCATATTTTTTTCCGCCATGCATGTTAATCAATGAGTGCGTTCACACCGCGAGCAGGAGCAGCGCAGGAGCATCGCGTGAGCAGCAGTGAGGCGTGGGTGTCGACGCAGAGTCTGTTTTTGCTGCGCTGCTCACGCTCAATTAAAGTGAAAGCACACTTTTGATGGACAAAATAAATATGATTTCACACAAAAAGTGCCCAAAATGCACAGAATTTGCATGTCTAGTGTGTTTAACAAGAACTGCAGTATGTCAGAAAAGAAAATTAAGATTAAAAAATATTTATAGAAAATGTAACAATTTAAACTTGTTTTTATTATTCAGTTTAGGTAAGAGTATATGATGTTTTATAAATAAAAATATATAGAAATATTTGTGTGTGCTGTAAAGTAGTTAGAAATAATTTAATCGGAATCGGCTAAAATCGGTATCAACAGGTACTGAGTATCTCAATGAAAAATCGGAAATTGTAATCGTCGCATCTCTAGTCACAATGGCTTCTGGGTGTCTTTGAGGCGGTGGTTGTAGACGCAGTCTAGGCATGTCTGAAGCAATCAAAGGTTGTACAGTCTGAGCAGGACTGACACGTCAGGCTAGCCTGGGAAAACCCAGACCACTTCCGGCAAATTTAGATTTGCTCTGCAAGTGGGTCTGGCAAAGAGCCCATTGAAACCCATTTCCAATCCGTCGAAATCGCGGCACCAATCAGAAACGTTTTACACGATGACGACAGAGCAGAGACGGTGACGCAGATTTTGTACATTACAGAGATGGATGCCGCCGTGGAACATCACAACATCACTCGTTCGAATCAGCTATCGCGTCTGTTTCAAGCGATTTAAAATGGTCATTTTCGTTAACACAAACAGAGAATTGCTGAGAGTCTCGAGATGTTTCTCCGTCGCTCTGCATACGTCATGTCATTCATCGCTCTGATTGGTTTTAGATCTATCCGACGTCTGTTGGTGACGCCCCTGTGGAAATGAATTGTCTATGGAGGTTTGCCAGACCCTTACTCAGTTACAACTGAGAGTGGTCTGGGTATTCCCAGGCTAACGTCAGGCGCCTGAGCTTGCGGAAATGTATTGCTATACATTTTCTGATCTAAAATAGTACGTTTATCCAAAATCCTACTAGTAAAATCTTATGATCTGAAACCGTACACAGATCAGAAAGCTGTAATGTGCAATTCAACTGTACTTGTACACAGATCTGGAAACTAACATAGATCCAAACGGATATAAAATTGCAAACAAAAATATCAAACACGAAAGCTTTGCCAAGTGCTATTGTTGTTCAGAAATCCTACATGTCGCCCCTGAGTTGTCCACTAGATGGCGCCATTGTATCACAAATGAACGATCCGGTTGTATTGCCAGCCCTAGGCAACTCTCCGGTGAGTGTGGGCTCTCTCACGTCACACGTGACAGCCTGGCAGTCTGTGTCGGCTACAGAATGGGTGATTCGCAGCATAATGAAGGGCTACAGACTCCAGTTTGCCAGGAAACCTCCACGTTTCAGCGGAGTTATCTTTTCTCACACAGAAGAGAGCTCCGCTCACATTCTGAAAGACGAGATCTCTTCTCGAGAAGGGGGCGGTACAAGCAGTGCCTCCGCATCAATGTCATGAGGGTTTTTACTTCCGTTATTTCCTTATTCCAAAGAAGGACGGTTCACTTCGTCCTATTCTGGATCTCAGAGTGTTGAACAAACATTTAAGGAAATACAATTTCAGAATGTTAACCCACAACGTTCTCTCTCGTGCAGCAAAACAGAACGATTGATTCACATCGATCGATCTGAAAGATGCTTTTTTCCACATAAGCATTTATCCTCCACACAGGAAGTTTCTTCGTTTCGCCTTCCAAGGCATATGTTACGAGTTCACAGTGCTTCCGTTTGGTCTAGCACTCCGCCCAAGAGTGTTCTGAGAATAGCGGGGCTCAAAATCCTGACTTACATAGACGACTGGCTGATTATAGCCTATTCGAGAGAGATCGTAATACAAAAACACTGCTTGTGTGCTCGCTCACATCACAGCCCTCGGCTTCAGAGTGAATGTGAGCAAGAGCAATTTCACTCCAGCGCAGAGTTATTTTCTGGGTCTGGAGCTGAATTCGGTTACAATGCGCATGTGCGCGCCTTTCACAAGAGTGCGTTCTCTCCTTAATGAATTGCCTCTCACAATTCAGAGAAGGAGCGAGAGTACATTATCGCGCATGTCTCAGGCTACAGGGTCTTATGGCTGTGGCTATGCATGTCCTGCCTTTGGGCCTTCTGAGAATGATGGCGTTCATGAAGTGGGTTTTATCTCTTCATCTCAGCCCTTTAAGCGACCTCCGCCGCTCTGTCACAGTGACGCACTCCTGTACAGTAGCGCTGCGCCACTGGAGGAACGCGGAGTTTTGCGCGCATGGGACCCCTCTCGGGGGCGATTATGCTGCGGAAAGTAGTAACAGCAGACGCGTCCTTAACAGGATCGGGAGCCACGCGAGAGGGCAGAACAGTGAATGGTGTGTGGCCAAGCACACTTCTCAGCCCATATCAATTATTTAGAGCTCCTCACTGTGTGGAAGGCTCTGAACCACTTTTTTCACCGCTTGCAGGGGCATCATGTCCTGGTGCGCTTGCGACAACACGACAGCGGTAGCATATATCAACCGCCAGAGGGGGATGTGTTCCTCCATGCTGCATGCTCTTGCTTACAAGCTGTTAGTATGGAGCAGGCGGCACTTTCTGCCGTTACGGGCGACTCATGTCCCGGGCATACTGAACAGGGGCGCAGACCTCTTGTCAAGGGAAAACCCTCTCTACGGGGACTGGCGCCTCCATCCTCAGATAGTGGGTCTACTGTGGAGGAGGTTCAGCCAGGCAACAGTAGATCTCTTCGCCTCGCACGAAAACGCCCATTGTCCTATGTTCGTCTCGCTACGGGATGAAGACGCCCCCCTCGGCGTGGACTTGAACTGCTCTACACATTTCCTCCCCTTTGCCTCATAATGCCGTCTCTGGCCAGGGTCAGAGAACGGAGCTTGACCATGATTTTGATAGCTCCCAGGTAGCCCAAGGCACCGTGACTCTCAGAGATTATCCCTCTGCTGTAGGGGTAATCTACACTTATCAACATGATAAAGTTGATACTTTTGGATCCTGATCGATTGCTCCTGTCTGCCTCGCTGTGACTGCTGCTGCGAGTTTGTTTGCTTCGAGGCTGTAAGCTCCGTCTAAGCCTCTTATTAGCTTCCTATGTCTTTCTGTTTTGAACAATCATTTACTATCATTTCTAGTTGTTTATACTACTAAATACAGCTTACCCAACATCTCAGATTAACCTGACATTGCTAGCTTCCGTTATTGTTAGCACAACTCGCTAGCCTGTTAACGTTCCACCCGTGCGCTCAGTTATTTATTTTGGGCCTGGCCCGTGAGAGGGCCAACTTAAACACATTGGGGCTCCCCCCACGTGTTGTGGCCACTATTCAGTGTGCTAGAGCCTCTTCGACACGGTCCCTTTACGACTGTAAGTGGCGTGTGTTCGAAGAATGGTGTGAAGGTCGACGGATAACATCATATCAGTGCTCAATCACTGACATGCTTTTTGCAGGATCTTATGGAAAAGGGAAGATCCTTTGCCACTATTAAGGTCTATTTAGCGGCTATCGCTGCATGTCATGTGGGGTTTGACAGCGCTACAGTTGGGCAACACCCCCTTATTCGTAGGTTTATGAAGGGTGCACGCCGCTCTCTTCCAGTCCCCAGGAGAGCAGTTCCTGAGTGGGACCTCTCCATGGTGCTGGAGGCAATGTCTCAACAGCCGTTTGAGCCCCTGGGAAATATTTCCCTTAAAGGATAATTCCGGTATTTAACACCTTGAGTCTATATTGTAGTTTGTTTTGGATGAACAAGAGTGGTCGACAACATTTTTTTGACAATGGTTCCTCTCTCGATTTTTTGACTATAAAAGAATTGGCCATGGACCCATTTAACATTGGAGTCAATGGGCATGTCCGAAAATGTCATTATAACAGCCAATAAAGTTCGTTTACAAAACTGTGCAACTCACCGAGTGATTAGTGATGTTAGTTGATGTTAGTTGATGTTCCAGAAACAAAAAGTGTTGCGAAATACAGTTTTTGTCGTGTTTTATTCGTCATATTGTAAAATCCCATTGAATTCTGTTGAAGGACTGAGTGCTGGTTAATATAAATGCGCTACCGGAAACGGAAAGGGGGCTGTTTACATTTGGTCGATGTCGTCTTTTTGCTCGCTTCCGTTTCTCATAAGGCTAGCGAGCAGAGCAACTGTGCTCCGGGAGAGTAAGCGAAATAAACAAACAAAACCTTCATTAATTGTTACTTGTAATATGAAGTTGAACTCGACTGTGACTGTGAGTGTCCCGCGAGACATAAATATCGGTTATCGCCATCAAGTGGTCGGGAGTGTGCTAACGCTCAAATATTGAGCGGAAGTTACACGGTTGTGAAGTGTCTGAAAAAATAGTTCCACTATAGCAAAATAAACGGATTGGAATCATATATTGCGACGATATATTGTTTATAATCATCAACGAACACCACTAACCACTCGGTGAGTTGCACAGTTTTGTAAACGAACATTATTGGCTGTTTTAATGACATTTTCGGACATGCACATTGACTCCAATGTTAAATGGGTCCATGGCCAATTCTATTATAGTCAAAAACTCGAGAGAGGAACCATTGTCAAAAAAATGTTGTCCACCACTCTTGTTCATCCAAAACAAACTACAATATAGACTCAAGGTGTTAAATACCGGAATTATCCTTTAAGAATTTGTCTTTCAAGACAGCTCTGCTCCTGGCCTTGGCATCTGCCAAGCGTGTCAGTGATTTGCATGCACTCTCTGTTCATCCCTCATGCACTAAATTCTCTCTCAGTGGAGATAAGGTTTTTCTCAGGCCCAACCCGGCCATTTATTCCAAAATGTTTCCCGCCATTCACATGTGAGGTGATTGAGCTTTCCGCTTTTCACCCAGCTCCTTTCTCCTCCACGGAAGATCAGAGGTTAAACGCTTTGTGTCCGGTACGTGCCCTGCGGGCGTACGTAGACAGGACCAGCTCGTTTAAAAAAAGCGACCAGCTTTTCATCTCTTGGGGCCCCCCGCACGCAGGAAACCCCATTTCCCAGCGATGCCTTTCTCATTGGCTTGTGGAAGCTATATCTTTGGCATATGAATCTAAGGGAGTGCAGCCTCCTGAGGGCATCAGAGCTCACTCCACTAGAGGTATGGCGGCCTTTTGGGCTCTTTTTAAGGGAGTCTCTTTGCAGGACATATGTGCCGCTGCAAGCTGGGCCTCTCCCCATACGTTTGTCAGATATGACCCCTTAAGCCTGGGCTGCTTAGTCCAGCACTTTTAAAGTCACTAAGCATGTTTCTAACCTGCACCTGGCACCATAAATTCACCATTATGAGTGTGGTCAGGTTTATTCACGAATGCATGTTACTACATGTTATTCTTTGTTGCTAATGTGTCTTCCTCACTTTGTGTGGTGGGTTCCTTGTGACGTGTCATGCACCGCCGTTCCAGGTGACCGTCCTCTGGCTTTCAGGGCCTCATTGTAGTGTATTGGGCAATCGGGGAGCTGTCCATATCTCCCATAGGTGGATCTTGAACACGAGATGATGAAAGCGAACAATAGGTCACTGTTCGTAACCCCGGTTCTCTGAAACATCGAGTGGAGAGATCCACCAAGCTTGCCCCGCTTGCTGCACGAGAAGCGAATATGCTCACTGAGGAAAGATAGCGCGTACTAGTGGTTTATATTGCATTGGTTATGCGCTTCTGTCTGTCAGGACAGACTTGGTGCAATTGGATGCTTCTACAGAGGTCAGGTGCGGATGCCCTTCCCATAGGTGGATCTCTCCACTCGATGTTTCAAAGAACCGGGGTTACGAACAGTAACCTATTGTTACTGTCTTCAGTTCCCAGACTTCCCACAGATTAGATAGAGAGTGCAAAGAAATCAAACCCATGGTTGTGCACAAGAAACTTACATCTTTTTAATTTCATACTGATAGTGCTTGATGTGCTTTTAATTTTCGTCCATGAAGTTCATAAATTCCCATATATTTTCTGCTGACTCTTCCTTGGACCCTTCAGTTTCTGTCAAAACCAGCTTTTCACGTTCTTCTTTAGGTTCTAAATGTTATCAGAAGCAGTATCTTCAATGTGCATCTGCAAAAATAGAAAAACATAAATTGTGCACATTGCCATGAAAGTACTATTGTGCTGACCTTTCAAGAGCTTTACGTTCTACTGTTTTTAGCTGTGTCTTGATCGCATCTTGAGCCCTGAAACATGACGAAATAAAAATCAGTGTCTGGCAATAAGATCTATATAAACTGAAACTGGATTATTTACAAATCAACATTTAACAATGATGTAAAAGTAATTATGCTTTTTTTGGCCTCTGGTGCATTCAGCACTTTTAAACAGGGTTTAAGATTGGTCTTAAAATTGTCCCGATTATTTTCTGCCTTCAGCTCTCTTTCAGATATGGCACTTTCCTTCTGAGGTATATGATGGCCCTCTTTACTATTCGCTAAATAACACTAAGAAAGAAAAAGAGAGAAAGGTTAGAAGAGTGCAGATGCTACACACAAAAGAAAAACTTAGCCCACACAATTTACAAGCAGTAGATATTTAATATTTCAAAATTTCATATTCATTTGAAATGAAACAAATGACACAAATGAAACTTGCTTGACAGACAGGGATAAATGACATAGCTACTGATAGAAAAATTTGCTAATGTGATTTTTTCTTCTTTATGATATCTTAAACAAGACAGAATTGGGTAACAATTTAGAAATACTATTCTGTCATTAATTAATAACTACACAGGAACAAATGAGTAACGCATTAATAACACTTTAGTAACTACTATTAACTAAAAAAACTCGGTGGGGTAAGTTGATCCACCCCCTTTATTTTGGCAACTGTACACTTTTATTGTCATGTGAGCATATATTTTGGAACCACAAATCATTTCTACCAGAGAGGACATGGGAAGCACCCATTTACTTTAAAAACTGTTTTTTTGATTGTCAAAGTAAAATTTTAGCTTAACCGGTGTTATGGCTGTTACAACAAAGCAAATGTATCCAGGTCTAAATATGTGTATGATCCATATTGGTGATATAGCAATGTATAAAACCATGCAAATCATTTGGCTAAATAGTAGCCTGAATTGGTAAGCTAGTGTAACACTGAGGTAGAATCAAAGGAGGACGCAGGATCCAAATCCACATGCAGCACTTTGATAAATAATCTCAGCACTTACAGATGCAGACATAGACTCAGGACCAAGACTCACGGACAGAACCACATACAAAATCAAGAACCCACAAACACCGTAACAAGACACTGGGTTTAAATACAGAGACTAACAAGATAAACAAGATAACAAGAGGGCGTGGCTAATATGAAACACCTGGGGGCTGTTCCATAAAACAAGATTAGAATACAAGCCAGACTTATTTTGGTTAGTCAGACTTATTGTTGGTTGATTCTGTTTCATAAAGCAAACTTAAAATAGTTCAAACTCAGTTACCCTGGCAACTTATGCTGGGAAACTAGCCTGGTCCAGGGCAGGCTAACTGTCAGGCTAAGCCTCTGTTGTTACACAGACCCTCTAACAATGACCAATAGGAACACAATGACTGACAATCTCTCATAGCATTATTTGCCTTTTTAACCACTATAAGTCCAAAAATAAATATACAGTAAAGAAAATCAACTTAAATAAGGCTAAAATGATAAATTATACAATATAGACCTACAAACATATATATGTCGGGGTTTATATACATATATAAATATATATAAATATTAGGGCTGTCAAACGATTAAAATATTTAATCGCGATTAATCGCATTAATGTCATAGTTAACTCGCGATTAATCGCACATTTTTATCTATTCTAAATGTCTCTTGATTTCTTTTAGTCCCATTATTTTTTTCTCATTTTAATGCTCTTATCAACATGGAAAAGTGGATCGGCTTGCTTTGTGCAAATGTTTTTTTTGATTATTGAAAACAACATTGGCATATGTGTTCAATTTCACACTAACATTCTCACTTGGAGCAAATAATCTCTCACACAATGTAACACTGTCCATCAATAAAAGGGTGAAAGAAATACTGACGAGGTAACGTTACTGATATTGACGAGTGGGCGTAGAAACGCATCAGCTGTGTGTGTGCTTGACCATCAAGTGGTATTTCAGCCTGGACGTGCTGCGATGATAGCTCAGTTCACAACGACAAAACACACAGATTACTTTGGTCTTGTCAATTGAACCATTTGGCAACTTTTTAAAAGTAAACTTTCCATTCAGAATCTTTATTGGCCTCCATTTCGGCGTCTCGCGCTTATTATTCATCCACTCAAAACGTAACGTTCAGACGAGAAGCGCCGCGTCGCACAGCGGCTCGTATTTAAAATTCTAACACATTATTATCTACACACACCGGCGGCGCCATTCAGCGTTTTTATTGCTGGCCATAAACTGAGAAAGTGCGTGTCCGATGTGCGATACGACTCGTACGAGTTGTGCTAGACGCGCTCAGTTGTCCTAGACGCGGCTCGGCTCTGCACTTCTCGTCCACTCTTTGGCGGCTCGCAAACCCAAACAAGTGTGTGCGGCGACAAGTTTGTGCGGCGACAAGTGTGTGCGGCGCCTGTTGTTTTGTTTCTGGTCTAGCTAGATCCGCTGTGGTGTTGTAGTTTTAATAACGTTACTAGTTGTTGTAAAAGCATGTGAAAAAAACTACAAAGGCGTTAATCTCGCGATAAAAAAATTGACGCCGTTAAAATGGGTTTGCGTTAACGCCGTTAATAACACGTTTAACGGACAGCCCTAATAAATATATATATATATATATGTATACATATATATCCTACAGGTTTTCTTTTCTTACTGGCTGAATGTTTTGTGATTTAATTAGATAGTTTTAAAAATGTATGAAACAGAACATTTAAAATAAATAATTACAAAATCACAGTATACATTTAAACTGGTAATATGAATCTGAGCTTAGTAATTGCTATATTAACCTACACTTGATTTACCCCATTACAATAGTCCCTTTACAGTATTTTATATCATAAAAATACACTAAATTGTAGGTTTAAAATTCTAAATAAGGCACAGCAATATTTTAGCATTTATATTTTATGTACTTTATTATGTATTTCAATTCAAATACATTTCACAATTATACAAATGGACAGTTCCTTTAAAGACATAATATTTCTCCCAATAAATCTTATTTTTCTTTCTACTTTTTTCTTTTGTGATAATACCCACCAACACATAAAAACAATTAGAACAACAACCATTAAGTACATAGTTAGACACTTTTACATATGACCAAAACCAAACATTCACATATTTATATCAAACTCTTATAATGACACATAATTCACAATAAGTTATTAAAGTAATGTTATTTAAGTATCAAATATTAAATAAGTAAATAAATAAAATAACAAATAACTAGAATTAAGGGAGCGAAGGTTATTTAGTTATATAGGCTAATGTATTCCTTTATTTTATGGAATATTCTTTGATTTTAGAGTTGCACATCTCTTTTCAAAATGTATACTTTTGCTCTTAATTTCATGTTATCCTGGGGGGGGATGGGGGGAGGGCACACACACAGACAGCCCCCCCCCCCCCCCTTTTTCTGTGTGTGTTTGGAGGGGAGCAGAAAGACTCACACTGATACAAGCTCTAAAGCAGACTTCTTCTCGACAGTCAAAGCGGGGTTACGTTATTGCCCGTCGTGCACAGGAACCCGAAAGGCAACGGGGTGGCGGCTTTTTATATATATATATATATATATATATATATATAAATAAATATAGCTGCAAGCAGCGATGGAGGGCCCAAGCCGGTGGCAGCGCCAGCCCGGTGCCTTTAGTGTAACTAAAGGCACCAGGGTGGCGGTGCCACCGGCTTGGGCCCGTAATCACTGCTTGCAGCTATATTTATTTATATATATATATTTAGGGCCCAAGCCCTGAAAGGGCGCAGAGCCCTATTGTTCTTCTAAGGATTTTTTGTTATTCTTCTTCTTCTTTATAATAATTTTTTTTCAAGGTTTTTGCCACTTTTGGGGGCCTTAACGTGCTCAAAAACTCTTGAAACTTTGCACACGGGTCAGAACCCGCGGCCATTAGGGCCGGACTGAAGCTGGTACCCGGGCGTGGCAGGGGAGCTCGACAGCGCCCCCTGGAACGGGGTCCGAAAACTTGATCCATAAATCAAACACGCTTGCGTGTAATAATATGAAACTCGGTACACTTATAGATCTCATCGGTTCATATATCCTTCGTGCTCTGACTTTTTACCCCAGCCCAACAGGAAGTCGGCTATTTGGCGTAGTTTAAAAAACACATGCAATGGAATTTAAAATACTCTTCCAAGACGATTCAACCAATCGCCACGAAACTCGGTGTGCATGAAGTCAAGACATTGAGGATGAAAAATTGGCAGGGGATTTTTGATATCTCGAACGGTTTGGCCGTGGCGAGGAAACGAATTTATGGCGAATATTGGAAACAGGAAGTGTGTTATAACATCCTCATACATTAACTGATCTTGATGAAACTTCAGCAGTGTGTTCGCTGTAAGAGGCCGATCACATGGATGTGACTATTGTGAGTCAAAGTTATAGCGCCACCAACTGGCAGCAGGAAGTGTGTCACTTTCAAAATGCTTTGAATTCACCCTCTTATTTTTACCCGATTTGCTTCAAACTTCATCTGTATAATGTAAACACACGGCAGATGTAGACCTGTGAAAGGATTATTGATATCTTTAATACTGTTGCCATGGCAACGCTTTAAACTTTTATATTATTTTTGGATGCATTTGAGGCACTTAACATGCTTCAAATTGCATGAAACTCAACATGCTTATCACATTTATTGCCTAGTACACTTGTGCGAAGTTTCAGAAACGGGCGTGGTAAGGGGCTCAGTAGCGCCACCTTTAGTCAAAAATGGGGTATTAGTTTTACCTACAGTAACCAAACTCGGTACGTATATTCTTCTCTTCAATCCGGACAACTTTCTAATTTACACTCATTAGCTCCGACCAACAGGAAGTCAGATATTTTGGTTTGAATGTGTACTTTTTGGAGCATTTTCCCTCTGCCCCTCTGTGTGTGTGTGTGTGTGTGTGAGGAGGGGGGCTAGTTTAGTTTAACCATTTCTCTGCTGTGTGCAAAATCTCTGGCACTTTTGAGGGCCTTAACGTGCTCGAAAACTCTTGAAATTTTGCACACTGGTCAGAACCCGCGGCCATTAGGGCCAGGCTGAAGCTGGTACCCGGGCGTGGCAGGGGGGCTCGACAGCGCCCCCTGGAATGGGATTCGAACACTTGTCCGTATATCAAACACGCTTGCATGAATTAATATGAAACTCGGTACACATATAGATTTAATCGGGCCGAACAACTTTCCCTGGGTCAAGTTTTACGCCAGCCCAACAGGAAGTCGGCTATTACGGGTTGATTGGAGAACGCTTGCTCTTGCATTTGAAACACTTCTCCTAGAGAATTCATCCGATGACCACGAAACTCGGTCAGCATGAAGTCAAGACATGGAAGATGATAAATTGCCAGGGGATTTTTGATATCTCGAACGGTTTGGCCGTGGCGAGGAAACAAATTTATGATTAAAAAAGGATGCATAAAGTGTGTTATAACTTAGTTATAGTTTTACCTACAGTTACAAAAACTCAGCGTGTATATTGATCTTATCAAGCCGAACAACTTTCTAATTTACAGTCATTAGCTCCGACCAACAGAAAGTCAGATATTGTGGTTTGAATGTGGATTGTGTCTCTCTCTGTCTCTCTGCCATTCTGTGTGTGTGTGTGTGTGTGTGTGTGTGTGTGTGTGTGTGTGTGTGTGTGTGTGTGTGTGTGTGCGTGTGTGATATTTTGGTTGGGTGACAGTTGTAGGTTACAGTTTGACAAGAGTTTATAGTTTAACAAAAGCACAATGTTGTGATTTATTGCGAGTGTACACAAATATAGAGAAACACTTTGAATGATGTCCTGTATGAACAAAATGACGGAGTATGTTTTTATGTCTCCATTCGATCGAGCCACACACACACACACACACACACACACACACACACCACACACACACACACACACACACACACACACCCCACACACACACACACACACACACACACACACACACACACAGCATTCCAATCTTGACATCGCAGCATGTTCATTATAGCCTTAATAAAATTTAATAATAAAATAGTCAACCTAACATAAAAAAATTACACTGCTTTGTTTAAATAGTCAGTTGTACAGTTCGTACCGTTCACAGTAAGCACCGCTCCACTGTGATGTTTCCAAGCATATATATATATATATATAATTAAAGCTGCAAGCAGCGATTGCGGGCTCAAGCCGGTTACACCGCCACCCGGTGCCTTTAGTGCAACTAAGGGCCAGTGGAGTGATGGAGGGACTCGTAAGGGCCGGTGGAGGGATGGAGGGTCTCGTAAGGGCCGGTGGAGGGATGGAGGGTCTCGTAAGGGCCGGTGGAGGGATGGAGGGTCTCGTAAGGGCCGGTGGAGGGATGGAGGGTCTCGTAAGAGCAGGAGGAGGGATGGAGGGTCTCGTAAGGGCCGGTGGAGGGATGGAGGGTCTCGTAAGGGCCGGTGGAGGGATGGAGGGTCTCGTAAGGGCAGGAGGAGGGATGGAGGGTCTCGTAAGGGCCGGTGGAGGGATGGAGGGTCTCGTAAGGGCCAGTGGAGGGATGGAGGGTCTCGTAAGGGCAGGAGGAGGGATGGAGGGTCTCGTAAGGGCCGGTGGAGGGATAGAGGGTCTCGTAAGGGCAGGAGGAGGGATGGAGGGTCTCGTAAGGGCCGGTGGAGGGATGGAGGGTCTCGTAAGTGCCGGTGGAGTGATGGAGGGACTCGTAAGGGCCGGTGGAGTGATGGAGGGTCTCGTAAAGGGCCGGTGGAGTGATGGAGGGTCTCGTAAGTGCCGGTGGAGGGATGGAGGGTCTCGTAAGGGCAGGAGGAGGGATGGAGGGTCTCCTAAGGGCCGGTGGAGTGATGGAGGGTCTCGTAAGGGCCGGTGGAGGGATGGAGGGTCTCGTAAGGGCAGGTAAGGGCCGGTGGAGGGATGGAGGGTCTCGTCTCGTAAGGGCCGGTGGAGGTGGAGGGATGGAGGGTCTCGTAAGGGCCGGTGGAGGGATGGAGGGTCTCGTAAGGGCCGTAAGGGCCGGTGGAGGGATGGAGGGTCTCGTAAGGGCAGGAGGAGTGATGGAGGGACTCGTAAGGGCCGGTGGAGGGATGGAGGGTCTCGTAAGGGCCGGTGGAGGGATGGAGGGTCTCGTAAGGGCAGGAGGAGTGATGGAGGGTCTCGTAAGGGCCGGTGGAGGGATGGAGGGTCTCGTAAGGGCCGGTGGAGGGATGGAGGGTCTCGTAAGGGCCGGTGGAGGGATGGAGGAGTGATGGAGGGTCTCGTAAGGGCCGGAGGAGGGCCAACTCTACTGATCTCTACCAGTCAGGTTTTAGAGAATACCATAGTACCGAAACAGCTCTGGTTAAAGTAGTTAATGACATCCGGTTAAATAATGATGCTGGAAAAAACACTGTACTTATGCTGTTGGACCTCAGTGCGGCGTTTGACACTGTTGACCACAGCATATTAATAGAAAGACTTGAATGCTGGGTGGGTCTCTCTGCCTCTGTCATCTGCTGGTTAAAGTCCTATTTAGGACACAGGAGTTTTTATGTGTCTACCGGTCATCATGCCTCAGCCCCTATGTCCCTAACATGTGGTGTCCCTCAGGGCTCAATTCTTGGCCCTCTTTTGTTCAATTTATACATGCTTCCGCTTGGCCAAATTATAAAAAATCATTCCATTAGTTACCATAGTTATGCAGATGACACACAGTTATACCTATCCCTGTCTCCAAATGAATTTGCTCCTCTTGAATCTCTTTATCATTGTCTTAATCAAGTTCAAAACTGGATGTCTAAAAATCTTCTTAAATTAAATACAGATAAAACTGAAGTAATTATCTTTGGGAGAAGGGATCAGAGATTAATGACTGCTACACTTCTGGAATCAAAAGGTTTTGATGTAGTAGAAACCGTTAAAAACCTTGGGGTAATTATTGATAGTGACCTAAGCTTCGAAAGCCACATGAAGGCTGTTACAAAATCGGCATTTTTTCATTTAAAAAACATTGCAAAGGTTAAAAATTTTATACTACCGGTAGATTTAGAAAAGCTTATTCATGCTTTTATAACTAGTAGGGTCGATTACTGCAATGGTCTTTTCACTGGGCTCCCTAAAAAAACAATAAAACCTCTTCAATTAATTCAAAATGCAGCAGCAAGGCTATTGACCAGAACCAAAAGAAGAGAACATATTACACCTATTTTAAAAACTCTACACTGGTTACCAGTGATTTATAGAATTGATTTTAAAGTCCTTTTTCTTCTTTTTAAAACATTAAATGGTCAAGGACCTCTCTATATAGCAGAGATGTTTGAAACATATAACCCTATAAGATCACTTAGATCAGCTGCAAAACTCCAATTGGTACAACCCAGTGCTCGTACTAAACAAGGGGAGGCAGCCTTTAGCTGTTATGCGGTCCGTCTTTGGAACCGTCTTCCCATAGACATTAAGACCTCTCCTACTATTTCCATTTTTAAATCTAGACTAAAAACTAAACTTTTCTCTGATGCCTTTTTGTTATAACTGACTAAATTTGTACTTGTATTTTTACTTGTTTTAACTATATTGTTTACTTTGTTATGATGATGTAAAGCACATTGGACTACCGTTCTGTGTATGAAATGGGCTATATCAATAAATCTGAACCTGAACTATTTTAAATATTTAAAAAATATTTACATGTTTATTTACATTTTTATATTTAAATATAATGTATATTATATATAATTATACATTCTTAAAATATAAATAGATTTATTTCTTAAAATTATACATGCATGTTTGTATATTTATATATACATAATTATTATACACAGTACACACACATATATGATGTAAACAAAAACTTTTATTCTGCAAACGATTAATTGCGATTAATTGTTATGCATCCCTAACTGGTATCCCTAATACCAGTCTGCAGAAACTTCAGAATCCTACTAAACGCACAAAACATAATAAAAAACAGACATGTTAACAGCACAATGCTATTTGATTTCTGTATTACAAGTAACAAAGTTATCTTACTTTTTATTTCAGGTTTTCCTTTTTATGAGGTCAATAAACTTTTACATGTTGAGATTGATGCTTAGTATGTGTTAACTCACTTTTTATCCAACATAAATGTTCCTCAATTTATCAACAGTACCAATGGACAAATAAAATAGATAACGTATGTTTAGTTACTTTATCATATAATATAAAGCAGTGTTGACAACAGTAAATTCTCCTATACACAATAGGACACATAAGTTACATCACTCACTCAGATGTCTATTTCATGTTGTGATGTGCTCATCTGCGATACTCATAGACGATTTTCCTGTCAGATGTAAATAGACATTTAAAATAAGCATATTTAAGATGTATACGGTTTATGTAAATCCAATTTAGAGAATTGGTGCTTACTGGAGCTCCCCTGTCACAATAAAACGTGTTTTTACAGCAAAATCACAACTATAATATACTGTCTAACGTCTTTACACATGCGATTTTAACACAAAGAACCGTGTTTACTCCCATATGAAAGATGATCTCCGCGATGATTGATAATGATGTATCCTCTCGCGTGGCCTCCTGGGATAGAAAAGTATCCATCCACGAACTCTTCAGAATCTGGGCTGAAGCAGTAAGCCATCCGGGAACTTCTCGCCTACTCTTTTATGAGTACTGAGGTTTCGGATATACTACTCCTTTCACGTACTGTTTTCTCCTACTATATAGTAGGAAAGTAGGCATATTCGGACGCACTATTAGTATACGCACGTCCGAATCTCGCTAGAATTAGTACGTCACCCAGGTAATTCTCGCCTACTCTTTTATGGATACTAAGGATTCGGACATACTATTCCCTCGCCTACTGCTTTTTCCCTACTACAGGTGGTACTCAACCAGAATAAGACTTTTACCGCCACCGTTCTCGAGGCGGTAAAATTGCGGGTGTGTATTTGCTGCCTTTGACCACTAAGAGGCGCTACAATCGCAGACTTTGAAAAGTGTCAGTTTATTCTCTCTATTGCGTAATCTGCCGCCGCACCGCGGCTCATTGAGAGTGATGGTACTAGCAGATCAATTCAAGTGAAACATGTAGTTAAACAAATTCATACAATAGTGTATATTTGAATTAATATAATATAATTGAATTAATTTCAAGACTGAAATTAAATGTAGGCCTAATACATTTAATAAATAATGAAAACATTTCAACATAAAACATTGCAATAGAAAAATATTAGGCTGCATCAATGAGGCTTTGCAAGAGCAACGTCTTATCAGCGGACCGACGATAGCGCAGTGGACAACGCAACAGCACGAGCTTCACGGAGCTTCAAGCGATGCGAGATCGAATCTCAGCCTTGGCTGACAGCGTTAAATGTTTTACCATTCTTGATGCTTAGATAGGTAACTGTTTATTAAAGTCAAGCGTTTTGTTTAATTATCAATGGCACATTACAACATACATTTGCTACTTTCCAGTAGAGCCGCTGCACAGACGACAACACTGATGAAGGAAGATTATCAATTCAGCCGATCGCGTCAGAAAATGACGAAGCTATCTTTAATCTGCTAAATTATTGTTTTGTGAATCATTCATGAAATTGAGATGACTGACATTGATACCCGCCATAGCAAAGGAAGAAATTTTTAAAAACAGATCCTGGACATTTCAAGGTTTAAATAAAGTGTCGGGGGCAGTTTATTTATTTAAAACAGGGTTGCATCGAGTTAGAGTTTATTTTCTAAGTAAGAAACAGAATCTTATTATTGCGACATTTTAAATTTGTATTGCCAAAGAAATTGCAGCTAAATAAACAATTAAAATAGTAGGCTAGTCTACAAAACGAAAATAGTTCAAAGCAACATAAATTAAGGTCATGCGTTTTTCTTTGCTTCCCTCTCGCGCTGGATCTCTTTTATTTTAGTTTATTTAGTCTCCCTGCACTGCGCGCGCCGGGTCTCTCTCGAAATTAAACAAGATCTTAGGGTAAAAACCCATCATACAGCTGATAATACTGTATATGGGTGGATCCGGCGACTCAAAACGGGGGTTGGAGGAAACAAAACAAAAAAAAACAACAAAACAAAAAAAATTCTGCTTCTCTGCAGGGACAGCATGTGCTGAGTGGGTGCTGCTAGATCATTGACGGGGAGCTGCGCAAAACTTGGTCACTAAATATTTAATATTCAGTTAATGAATATTAATGATCACAATTAAAGTTTTAATTTTATTAAATTGAACAAGCGCAACATTCAGCATTCAATCAAATAGGCCTATTCTAAAAGATGTAGGCTATTATTAATAATAATGTTATTTCAACACAATATCTCGTTATTTCGAAATAATATGTGTGCGTGCATCTGTAAATCCAGTGACGCGTGTATTGATTTTAATTAATAAACAAGTGTTTTCTCTAAAAGTGTCGACTCGGCTGCAAAGATGAAGTTGACGATCGCCATCTCCGTGTGAACGCGCTTATAGAGAGAAATGCACATAAATAAGCCTAATAATGGATTACATAATCAGAGAGTAGCCTTTATCTTTTTTCGTTTTGAATTATTTTGTTTAAAGACATTTCAACCTTTGTGTATTTGATGTATTTGTCATGTCTGTGTGAGGCATACACTGAGTTTCGTTAAGTCAGGATGTGCTCTAGTTCACGTGCAATACAAGTGAGCGCGCGGGCGCCTCCCTTATATTTGTTTCGTCGGCCTATTCATTAAAGGAGAACTCCGGCGCAAAATGAACCTTTGGTCTAATTACACATTGTTACCTAGTCAACCGTTATCTGAGATTTGTTTTCATGATAATCGAATGTAAATAGTTTTATCTCTAAAAACAGTTTAGCCTATAACGCTAGTATAACGCTAGTATGTGGGGCATAGAGTAATGACAAATAAAAATCGCTTGTTAATACCACTAACAAGGCTCAAAATAGCCCCACACTAGCACAGTAGCATAATGAGGGTCCCTACCTTCAAACCTAAGCATTGAGAACTGTGTCAAACTAGATCAATCGATCTACGAACCGCCTATCCAAATGCGCTGAACTGTGTAGAATCTCATATGGTCCAGCGCATTTGGATAGGCGGTTCGTAGATCGATTGATAGAGTCTGTTTTTCAAAGATGGCTTCTTCCTGTATACGTGAAGTTGACTGTATGTATAAAATATCTTCTTATTAAACTGTCTGGACACTTACACAGTTCTCAATGCTTCGGTTTGCATGTAGGTAATAGGCATTCTGGTTGAGTACCATCTGTATATAGTAGGGAAGTACGCGGTTTCGGACGCAGCCGCTGAAAAGGGGGTTGGACAAGTCATGTGATAAAATACAAGCATTCTATTGGCTTTTCATTCTTCATACTTCCTCCAGATTAAAATAAGCTTCTTTTTTTTTTGGCGTATGATTTTGTAAGCCTGAGAATATGAGGGAAAATGGGTATGTTACCCTGAAGCAACACTATGCAATAGAGGGTTAAGCAGAATGTTAAACATGGAGATCTATGATTAACGCGACATTTTTGTTTTTAAAGGGCACCTATTATGGAATTTTGAAATGTACCTTTCATGTAGTGTAGATAGATCTAAGTGAACAAAAACATCCTGCAAAGTTTGAAATATGAAAGTGCACCGTATATAAAGTTATTGTCTTTCAAAAGTGAGAGTCGACTCTGAGTCATTTTTATGAATCGTTAGAAGACCGAAGCTTTTTCTCTGACTAGATGACGTCAACTTGTCAAGTTATTTGAATACGATACGCCCACTTATTGCGCTCCAAGGCCAGCAGGGAAAACTTGAAAATATCATGGCGACGAGACGCTGTGTTCTGAAGTGCGACTCAAAAGCCAACTTTTTTCATCTGTCCAAGGAGGAGCATTTGAAGACTAAGTGGCTACAATTCATATAACTATACCACAGAAGTATAGTCCGAGGCTTGTGCTTTGTTCGCGCCATTTTGAAGACAATTGCTTTACCAACTTAAATGCAATCAAGCTTGGATTCGCGAGCCGGCTGATATTGAAGGAAGGTTCAGTTCCAAGTGTATTTGCATCAGCTTCCTCCTCTGTATCACAACCTGTAAGTGTTATTAATAATTGTTGCTTTTATGTTTTATGTAGCATGCTTAATAATTATTTTGTTTGTTGTGTAAGCACCGATTAGCTTCTAGGTCTTCAATGGCAATTGTATTGAGATGTGAAGTGTTTGTCGTTGTTTTCGGAGTTGTCTTAAAGAATAGAGTAATACCTCGTAGTAACGTAACTGCATTTTTTTTATGTAAAAACATTATGTTTATGCATCGGGCTAACGCAAACAAAGACTGATTGTGCTTTTACAATATGAACTCTGGGCTATGCTCGCTAACATAACATTAAATTCTTTATCTTATTTTTCGTTTTTTACTACAAACTACAAAGCAGTGGACTATAATCATTATTATAACACAATTTAATTCATAAAAGCATCATTGTACTCTGTGTTAAACAATAAGTATTATCTCTGTAAACACTGCTGGGTCATCTGACCAATCGCAGATTAGCGTCGCGCAAAGGAGGGGTTTGGAAAAATGAGTCATTGAACAAATCATTTGGGAGTCGGTGAGCAAATCAGGTAAAAATAAATGCATATTATACGAAAACAAAAGTGTTTTTTGACATTGTATGCACGTAAAACTGTTGTTGGGGACTCCCTAAACAACATTAGGAACATTTTAAATGTCATAATAGGTGCCCTTTAAAAACCATCCTAGACTGCACGATTCTGGATAAATTTAGATTTTTTTTGTTTCAAATATGATTGTCTCATGATTCTGACAACTAAAAATAATATATAATTTACTAGAGGTTTCCAACAAAATATTATTGCTGCATTCCATTTAAAATGTTTAATTTATTTTAATGAATTATTTAAAAAATAAATTAATGAATGCTTCAATGACTGACTAATAAATATGTATCAATTACAGGATGAATCAGCAATGAATTGTTCAATCTCTTGAATGAATGATTTAATATCAAATAATTTTTTTCACTGTCACTTGTCCCCATCTAGTGGCAAAATATAAATGCTTTATTTGAAGCACAAAGTTATAACAGGATTGTCAAGGTTTATCAAGCTTGGAGTGAGATCACATGCGGTTAGGGGAGGAGCCCAAATGAAGCCCAGCCCCCCAATTTTACCCATTGTTCATAATTAACCAGCACAAATTTAAATTATAACAATTGGTAAATCTGATAAATGACAAAGCAATTAATCACATCAAATATACTCTTTTATGTTATATTTCAAAATTACAAATATACAAAAATTACAAAAATATAACTGTCTCTCCTACTGTCTCACTCGGCCTCCTGCAGCTCTGCTTTAATGCTAATACCTCCTCCATCACCGAGCCAACACCATGTCCACACCTCCATCTCCTAAACCATGATGAGCACCACACACCACTGGCTTGTGTAAAATGCAGAACCTTCTATGATGAATACATTAACATGTCCACAGCCCAGCTTGAGGAGATTGAGAAGGCTACAAAAGCACAGAGCAAAGAACAGGTCTGGCATGATGCGCGGAGAGTGTGCATCACAGCGAGCACAGCTAGAAAAAGGTGTCCATTCGCTCAACCACGGCACCTGACAAGTTTTTGTCAGAACACTTACACCCATCCTTCCGTGGCAATGCCGCAACCCGTCAAGGAGCGGAGGGGGAGGAATTTGCAAGGGACTATTTGGAAACTCTGGGCAACAGCATTGAAACCAAAGGCTTAGTGGTGTGCGAAAAGGCACCGTGGCTTGCAGCATCTCCCGATGGAGTGATAAACAACGACATTCTGTTGGAGATCAAATCACCTGTGATGGGAAACAAGTCACTTGCAGAATTTTTGGCAACAAAGAACTGCGAAATCACAACTGTGGCAAACGGAGATAGGGTAGATTACCATATTGCCTGCAATGGTCCAAAAGGCTACTACATGCAGGTACAAATTGGGATGCACTGCACAGGGCGTCAGCTCTCCAAGTTGGTGATCTGGAACAAAACTGAGCACCTAGAAATTAAAGTACCCTACGACCAAGGCTTTGTCCAGGGGCCTATCATAAGGCTGCGCACATTCTACTTTGCCCACATGCTCCCGAAAATTGTTGATGATTTTGTTGAGGGAAGGTTACAGTTCTGCAGTAAATATCTCAGCATTTTAAAACCAAAATAAACTGCCTTATTTAGGTCATGCCCACAGGATCCAACAGATGTCCATTGTTTACATGATCTCTTTATGCTGTGCAATATATCAGTGTGCCTACTGTTTGAGTGAAAATAAAGTTTGATGTAATTTCAATCCTTAGAGTGCTACAATTTATTTTAACAGTTCATAATTCATAGTAAGCTCATACTGTACATAAATAACACTGGATTTAATTGTTTTGAGGAAACTAAACAAATGGCTTCAACAAGAAAGATTGTGTCACGAGGTGACAAAGTGAAAGCAGAACTAAGTCCCGCGGAATTTGTGTTCCCCCCGGGACGGTGTCACTGTAACACCAGGCTGGTCTGGGTTGTGTATCTGTCACCATAACAACGCTAATGACAGATCTACATCAGGTGCGGGGGATTTACGCTCGGATCTGTGATAGGGCTGTGGAGGCAGATGGACTACATAAAAGGGAAGTGCAGAGACAGTGAAGTGGTTGTTCTTTCCTTTGGTGTGTTCCCCAGAGAGAAGTTGGTTTCTTTGCCGGTGTTGCTGATGTGTGGAGGTAGTGATGGCAAAATGAGGCTTCCTGAACCACTGAGACCTCGCAGCCCATTGCTTCACCCAAAGGTTCATTACTCGAAGCTTCATTCATTATTGCTCACTAGTGACACCTAGCTACTGTGCAATGATATAGCAGACAAATTAAGTAATTCTGAACCAATGACCTGAGCAGACTTATGATGTCCGTATCCCGATCCCCCATTTCATTTATTTATGTATTTTCTTCTCACTGTAATATCTGTAACCTTTCATTTGCAATAATAAAAGAACATGAGCAGACATTTGTCCATTGCCTGGGTATAAAATACAATATCTTTCTTTGACTGAATTTACTTGTGCAGAAACAACTGTCACACACACAATTTATTAATTATTCATAAATTGTTTGGATAGTGCCAGTATGAACAACAAAAGTGAAACGAGTGCAGTGCTTATGTTGGAGGGAGTGTAATAAAGTAAACTGCAACAGAATAGTCTGGGGTGGGAAAAGTTAAGAATTGTTTCTGGGAGGTTTTGTGCCGTGAATGGTTAAAGTTTTAGTGCAGTGTTGTGCTTATAGGACTGTGGATATAGAGGAGTTTGCAGTTTGGGGTGGGTGAAGGTAGGATTACCATTGATTTTTATTGAGAAACAGATTTTTTTCAAGTGTGTTGGGGTTTAGATAATTCCTCTTCTTGGACAAAACCTTTCCAGCCTTGGAAAATATCCTTTCACAAGGAACAGAGGATTCAGGGGAACATAAAAATGCCAGTGCCAGCGGGAATAAATGAGGATACTGATGCTTCTGTTGAGCCCAGACAGGGGAGGATTTCCTCTTCCTTGCTGGCTCCATTACCAGGAAAAGTAACAACAAGCAAACACATCAAAAAGGGCAATCCGAATAAAAAAGCAGTCCAGTCCAGATCCAAAAATCCAATCCAAATAATCTTATCTAGGCTAATTAATATATTAATAATATAGCTACTCCCTATAATATAGCTACTATAATTAATAATAACAATTTACTATAGCTATTCTAACCTGATATAATTCAATAATATACAGCCCTAGCACATATATGACACAATAATGACAATGAGAGCTAACGCTCTTACTCTGACACTACTACACATGCTTCTACTACTCCTGACAACACCCAGAAGGTGGCGCGAGTTTCGAACCCCCATTATCTGGAAGCGACACTCAGAACGAACCGATGACGTATCTACACAAACCGAGGCCTCGTTTGTCATGAGTCACTTGATTTTCACGTTAACAACACAAGCCTCGAATCGCGGCTTCATCTGGCACGCCCATTTTTTCTCGACACAAGCTCCGACGCCTCGGTTCAAATGTCACATCACTATGTGGAGGTATCTGAAGAGTGTTGCGGGGGCTCGGCTGTTCGGCTGTGTGAAGGGTGCAACGGCGATTGAGTGAACACGAGTGAAGACGTCAAGGGATGGAAAGAGAATGAGATATGGGAATCAAGTGAAGACTGGAGAACGCCATCATCATTGGAAGGGAGATTAGTATGATCTTGGGTCTTGTTGAATGTATGCACCTGCACCGAGACGGATGTACAGTTGTGGAGTGTATTGATCACGAGTGTCGTGTCACTTGAGAGTGGCTGGATTGAGCGATCATTGAACTCCTGTTCTCTTCTTCCGAGTGTGGGCAAGCGGCGAGGACGCTCTGTCCCCCGTGTCAGTAAGGAGGCACCCAAATCTCCTCGCTATTGGATGAGACTCGATTCAGCACGACAGTGGAAGGAACGATCGTTGGGTGAGTGCTGGCCTTATTGCACTGAGAGAGGGAGAGTGGATATGCAGTGCCTGAATTGATGTGTTTGCACAGTATATGCTTGAAGTGAGGTTGCAGTGTGTGGGGAATATATATATACTGACCGCCGTGTACTCACCATCTCGAGATTTCATCACTGTCACTGAAGAAAGACTCCAGGTGTCTAATGTGAATAATTATCCTTACATGTTGGAATGCTGCGTACGCTCATATAACTTACTCTGTCTGCTCAAATAGAAGAATCTCTCCGACCAGGTTCCTTTACGTGATGCCTGCTGGAAGGAGAGACGGACATTAGAAATATTCCCTCGTCAGCTTGACAGAAGCACCCCCCAGCCGTAAGCTCTTGTCACTGTATTGAAGAGAAAATGTATGCACCTGAACTGTTCACTCCGTCTGCTTAGTAGAAGCCGTCCCCCGCCAAGGTCCTGTATGGGAGGTCTGCTTGAAGGAAGATCCTCCGCGCTCAAATAAAGGCACACGTGCTTGGATATTCACCTGTATGGTAGAAGATTCTTTTCTGGCCACCAGTTTCCACACCGGCCACGTCCTGGTCGTTCGACGGTCCAAGAGGGTTGGCTTACCTGGATACTGACCTGTCTGTCTGGCGCAAGATCCTCCACGATCACGAGACTCTGTCCCGCTCTGTGCCCAAACAAAGGTATACACGCTTGGATATTCACCTGTCTGGTAGAAGATTCTTTCTGGCCACCAGCTCCCGCACCGGCCACGTCCTGATCGTTCGACGGTCCAAGAAGGTTGGCTTACCTGGATACTTACCTGTCTGCCCAGCGGAAGATCCTCCTCGATCACGAGATTCTGTCCCGCGTCGTGAAGAGGTATACGCATCTGGATACTCATCTGTCTGTCCAAGGGAAGGCCCTCCTCTGTCACGGGACCGTGCTCCACTAGACGTCTTGAGAAGTTTTACTTACCTGGATACTTACCTGTTCGTCGGGCCGGTGGCCGACTTCCTCCTCCCCTAGTTGTCACGTCCGGGCACGAGCTGCCGTGAAGAAAACTCCACGCCTTCCTGGGGGTCCGAGGTCTGGTCCCGCTCTGGTTGGGGGACACAGAAGCATAATCAAGACTTTTTAATTAATTTTATTCAATAAACCTTGTTAACTTTTATTAATTTGTCTGCTTGGTCTTTGGCATGCTCCTCGAGGTGGTCCTGGGTTTCAGGGGTGGGTGCAGTCTGCCTTGACCCCCCCGACCTGTGACAATTGCGTGTTTAATCTTAACAGGTATTAAAAAGTAAAATACAAAAGCAGCCCACACAATTACATCACTATGAAAATATTAATATATAATATTAAAAAATACAATGCATGCAGTATTTGTTGTGTTTATCTGTATTTAATGAACAACATGGCTGGGTGTTGGTAGACAGGGACACAGGGCAAGATTCTAAACCTCACTGATCGGTGGACTCTTCAGGTTAACTAGGCCAGCACAGATGGTTAAGATGTTGTCCAGTTTCGGTGCCATGCTGATGGGAACAGTCTGGGATAAAATCTTAAACGCCTTCAGTCTCTGGATTGCTCTTTCCACATGTATGCGAACATCGGCTACTCGCCTTGGTGTGTGTCGTTTCCTCATTGGTCAACTGATTGCGCCTCTAGGTAAAAGCAAGTCTCGAATGGTGAACCCACGGTCCGCCATGACCTCATCACCAGCCCTCAGATAGTCTAGGAACCCACTGTCCATGGTGATGAACTTATCACTGCTTCTGCCAGCATAGGCATCAGATATAAACATGATTAGCCCATTAGGGGCCACAGCGACGAGATATTTCACAGTGTTGCGTGATATATACTGGCTGAAAGTGTCACTCCTTGAGTCGTGGTTTGTGGCTCTCTGCATGGCACTTTCGGCACAGTCAATGATGCAGGTGGTTCGAGGGTAGTTCCTCTGAAACGACAAGGGCATGGTGGCACGAATGGTCTCTCTTGGAAGCCAGGGGATCAGGACTTTGAACTGTTCACCCATCACGTCAATCCAGTGACTAATCACAATGCTTGCCATGGATGTAGACACATTGAAGCGGTGAGCAATATTTCCTAATATTAGGTTTAGTTTTAGTTTCATCAAGGTCATAAGTATTTGGTCAACAACAGGAAGGGTAATTGATGGCTTACTGAAAGGCAACAACACCGTCACCAGGGTGAAGAATTGAACCATAAGCACTCCTGTATACAGCCGGGACCTAGCATCATCAATGACCGTGGTGCTGGTCACAGTAGGACCCATTTCTGCCTCGCACTGTGTGGCCTTGTCTACTTTAACAGACTGTGTTGTTGAACAGTAAATGTGATCAATATGTGACGGATCCTCCCATTGGGTCTGGGCATCTCGAAATTTTGGTGTAGCAGGCTCGGCCTCACAGACAGGCTGACAGGTTTCAGGAGCATCTAAAAAGGGGAAGAGAAAACATGGATGGAGCAAAATTAATGCAGGCATAGAGTCCTCTCACTACGAACATCACAATGGAAAAATGTGTACTACAACATTGCACTCACACGCACACACACAATCATCATCACAACAGCCTGCCACCTTGCATTGTATTTATGATGTAGACTAAGGCACACGCAGGCAGGCAGGCAGGCAGGCACACACACACACACACAATTAATGATGTAGCTATCGTGGGCATTATTTGTCCCATCTCCAAAACAATCAACTGCCTTAGCAAAATACCGGTAGCAATGTTAATGTATGACAACTTCTTCATAATTAACAGTATTGTCAGCTTCATAGCTAAAGTTGCTGAACTTACCCTCAGATTCAAGTCTGCGTTTCTTTATCTGGGGGGAGGCAGTGGTCCGCTGGGTGAGTTGGCGCCTCTTTGGCTGGGGAGGGCGATTGTATCCCAACCACAACTCTGGGAAAGGATTATCCTTGGTAGGTTTTTGGTCAACAAAGTGATAGGAACAAACAAAAACGTTGAGGGGTGGTTTCTTTAGATTCAATGCCTTCAGCCAGGTCCTTGATTCCGAGTCGGCATCAGGCTTGTGAAAAAATGTAAACAATGGAGCGCATGGACATTGCCTCTTCGTAGCTGGTTTGTGGTCGTAGCACTCTCTATCTAACCACTCGTTCAGGTGCTTTCTCGAGTTTTTGCAACCAACTACCGCACACGTCGTTCCCGAACCACTTTTCTTCATGTTGTAATTGTAATTTTAATATCCTCTTTGTCACTGGGATATCAGTGCTCTGTCGGCACAACGGAGCTAGCTAGCAAAACAAACCCAGCCCGCCAGAACGGAAGTGGATTACATCGACGGGAGGAGTTCAGCAAGTAGAGCGGAAACGGCTCAAAAACTTGTGTATTGCCTCAGATCATTTGCGTTCGAATGGCGCGCGCTCTCCGTGGGCGTGGTCACATTAATAGACAAAGAGCTATAATGAGCTGAAATGAGAACTCGCTCTTTTTATATAGATTACATAAACAGAGAACATTTGTTTTAGTTTTGAATTATATAATTTAAAAATACACACTTAAATGATTATAAAGATATATAGCTCATGTCTGAGTGAATAGTATTCGCTGAGTTTTGTTTATGTTTACAGACGTGCACTAGAAAAAAAGTTCACGGAGACGGAGAGGCAGAAAGCACACCCTGTTTATTTTCTTTATTTTACAAAAGCACAATGTTTTATTTTTATTGTAAATGGACACATAAAAAAGTAGACATTTAAAAGCTTATTTTGTCATATTTCCTAAGTCTGTAGAGTATTTTAAATCTATTTTGCTGCTATGTAAAAAAAAACTAGCAAAACGTGCCGGCGCGTTTGCGGTCCCCAGAGGGTTAATGTCCATATTTTGACAGTAAAACGTTCAGAAAAGGGAAAGAAATATGAATGTTTGCACAGAGTGTCGCCACAACTCTCTCTAATCTCTCCACAGCAAAAAGTGTGAGGTGACTGCGCGTCGTTAGTGGTAGCGTTTATTTTCTTCTTCTTTTTTTAGTTAAAACAAAAATATTAAAAGCGGGAAATAAAAGCTTTTCTGTGATTGGTCAGGTTTCGCACTAATTATTATTATTTTTTTTACAGTAAATTAAAAATACTGTATTTTAATTGGGTCAAGGGGATATTTCCCACAATGCAACTTTAAATTACAGTAACATGCTGTATAACGGTACTACAGTAAAATACAGTTAATTTCACAGTTAAATACTGTGTAATTTACAGAAATGTCTAACAGTGTACATTATATAAACAGAGAATATAAAGATGTATTGCTCATGTCTGTGTGACAAGTATTCGCTGAGTTTTGTTTAAGTTTAGAGACGTGCTCTAGAAAAAAAGTTCACGAGAAAGAGAGGCAGAAAGCACAGCCTGTTTTATTTCTTTATTTTACAAAAGCACAATGTTTTGTTTTGATTGTAAGAGGGCCTTTTACAGTTTCAATTATGTATTTCTTTAGTCTGTATGACCATAAATGATGGAGTATTTTAAGTCTATTTTGCCACTATGTGAAGAAAATCCAGCAAACCCCAAAGGGTTAATACATAAGTTTGAGTGTTTTATGTCGGTCGAAGCACGATAAGACGCAAAGGAGAATCCACTGTCCAAAAGAGAGGGGGGAGGGTTGCTTTCTGTAAACACTGATTTGAGTTCTGTATTGTGCCCCCTCAATTAGAGCACTGGATCACAACTGTCAAATATTAATGTTTTTAAATCAAAATATTATCTTATCATGTTGTGTGAGAGTGTGATTTCAAAATACCCTCTTGTCGTTTCTGCAGGTAAGATATTTTTTGCAGCCTTGGCTTAATGTAGTAATGTGTGTTTCTATTTTTATACTGGACCCACATCTTTTGCCCTTACTGTAGACGTGAATCTGGGTTAGCTAATGTAGCTTTTGAATTTAATCAAATATTTCTCTGGATGGGGGAATTCCCGGGGTGTTGTAGTCAATTATTTCTTTAAAGACTAGAATTTACTTTGTGTATCCACATCCTCGCTACGATCCCTTAATATTGAAAAGGGCAGGTGCCAACAAGGAAGTTTGCTAATGAGTAACTTTAATCTGTTAAAGAGCAACAGTGTTCAGCTCAGCCTATAAGTAAGTTATGACAACATTGAGTCATTGAAGGAGGATGTGTCTGGGGCTTTGCAGAAGAACACGAGATTCACTGTAGACCGTTAACGTGCATGGAGGATGACGAAGTGTAAAACAGACTGCATCGAAAGGCCTCTGTCTCTGGCCTTTGAAAAACTCGGTTGTGTTGTTGGTAGACATCCATGTGTTTTTATTTTATTTGCTCTATGTGTGTCTGCTGCCCTTGGACCTGGTTTCATCTTTCTTCACGAGAGGGAGGCAAATGATATTGAAGACCAGTTTACGCCTGCCAATGGACCTGCCAAGTTGGAGAGGGCGATCGTGGAGGAAAACTTCCCACAATCAGAAGAGTTTTCTCAGCTACGGCTTGCGTCTGATGGCACGTATGCCTCTTTGATCATCACAGGCTTGCACAGAGAAAATATATTAACTGAAGCAGCTTTTAATGACATTATAGAGCTAGATAGACAAGTGAAAAGTATAACGTCTGGAAACACTTTTGAAAACCTCTGTGCCAAAACAAAGGGAAGGTGCATGTCAAACGCAATTTTAGACATTATAAATTACAATGCTACTGAAATATTTTCCTCAAACATAACATATCCGATGAATAATCGCACATTTTTGGGAACAACCATCGGCGGAGTAGAGCCGAATAGCTCAGAGCTGACCAGTGCCAAAGCCGTCAGGCTTTTCTATTTCTTAGACGAGAAGAAAGAAAAAGAAGAAAAGATGATGTTGAAAAACTGGCTTGATGGCTTTCTAAATCTCCTCTCAAACTCTACAGAGCGGAAAACAGTAAGTCATGGAAATGATTGTGAGTTATGAGTTATATCTACATGTATACAGATACCTGATGACCATTGTGTATGTAAAAGTATCTCAAATGACATTAATCAAATAATTTCCAATAACTATAACTCAAGTACCAAAATTAATTTGAACAACAATATTTTAATAAAATTAACAACATTGATGTACATTTTCTTGATTTTTCTCCAGGCTATTCATGTCTTGTCCTAATTTGCCCTAACTTTTTCTTCACTGTGCTTCAACACAATGCAACACATTCATGTATTCAGTAACTATACTGAACTGTGTTTCGTGTTGATTTTCTACAGGTCCATGTGTCTTACTTTACATCCATATCAAGACAGAATGAGTTTGAGAGCAATTCAGACTCTGTCATCCCCCTCTTCTCTGTTACGTATTTCCTGGCCATTACCGTTTCAATCCTGTCTTGTTTGAGGTATCACGATTCATTGAAATAATCACATAAGCACATGTTTCTGTCACTAGCGATGTGATTGATCTCTATAGCATGTCCTCTTCCTCAGGCTAGACTGTGTCAGGACGAAGGTGTGGGTGGCTGCGTTCGGTGTGGTCTCCACTGGGATGGCCGTGTTGGCCGGCTTTGGTCTCCTGCTCTTCTGTGGGATGCCGTTTGCCATGACCGTGGCCACAGCACCCTTTCTGATTCTGGGTAAATGTCATTAATTTCCTCACCTTAGGTGTCTCACAGCTGATGTCCACAGGCTCACCTCTCTGCTTTCCTCCAGGTATTGGTGTTGATGACATGTTCATTATGATCTCCTGCTGGCAGAAGACTGAAGTTCATAAAGCCGTGGAGGTTCGTTTAGCAGAGACGTATAAAGAGGCCGGCGTGTCCATCACGATCACCACGCTGACAGATGTGCTGGCTTTCTACATCGGCCTCATGACGCCCTTCCGCTCGGTCCAGTCCTTCTGCATGTACACCAGCACAGCTCTTCTGTTCTGCTACATCTTCAACATCACCTTCTTTGGCGCGTGTCTCGCACTGAATGGTAGGAGAGAGAAAGGCAACAGACACTGGCTGACCTGCATGAAAGTCCCAGAAGCCACTGGTGATGATGGAGGCTGTTGTGTTGGTGGGGCGTATGATGAAAACACAGATAAGGAATTTGAAATGCCAATAGATTCATTCTTTAAAAACTATTATGGCCCTTTTCTGACAAGAGTGTGGGTTAAGGCGCTCGTGTGTCTGATCTTTGCCGGGTATTTGGCCGCCAGTATCTATGGATGCTTCCAGATGCAGGAAGGTCTAGATCTGAAGCATTTAGCAGCAGACGGCTCGTATGTTGGTAGTTACTATGACAAAGAAGATGAATTCTTCTCTGCCTTTGGGCCCAATGTCATGTTAGTTATAAAGGATGAACACTTTCAGTACTGGAACCCAACTGCTCGTGAAAATCTTGACTTGTGTTTGGAAACATTTAAAAATCTGACAGTGGCAAATTCAAGCATTTTGCCGATTTCTTGGCTTAGTGAATACATGAAGTTTGGACCGAATGCAAGTTTAGACACTGAAACACAATTCAAACGCCATTTAACTGCATTTCTTAATCTGTATGGTTTTAGTCAAGATGTTAATTTCACTAACAATCAAATCCATGCCTCACGTATGTTTATTCAGACTGTGAACATCCGTACAGCGATCGATGAGAAGAACATGCTGGATGTATTTAGAGAAACCGCAGAACAATGTGGGAAGTTGCAGACACCCGTTGATCTGATAGTGTACCACCCTGCATTTATCTATTTCGACCAATACGCCGTCATCGTCAGTAATACAATCCAGAATATAGTGGTTGCTACGTGTGTAATGTTAGTCATTTCCCTCCTGTTGATCCCAAACCCTCTTTGCTCTCTCTGGGTGACATTTGCCATCGCGTCGGTCATCGTGGGAGTGGCCGGTTTCATGGCATTATGGGATGTTAGTTTAGACTCTGTGTCTATGATTAATCTTGTTATCTGTATCGGGTTTTCTGTCGACTTCTCTGCTCACATATCCTATGCTTTTGTGTCAAGTGAAAAATCCTCAGCGAATGAGAAAGCCGTGGATGCCATCACTAAACTGGGCTATCCCATCATTCAGGGTGCCGTGTCCACTATCGCAGGGGTGGTGGTGCTCGCGGCTGCTAAAAGCTACATCTTCAGGACCTTCTTCAAAATCATGTTCTTAGTCATTCTGTTTGGGGCCGTCCATGGCGTCGTATTCATACCGGTGTTCCTGACCTTCCTCAGCACTTGTAGTAACAGTCATGAAAAAAACCAACAAAATCTTCCAGAGCTCAGTGACACAAGTGACCGGAAAGTAAAGGCAGTCGTGATTCAGAATGTATGGTGTGCTGATCCTGACTGTCCATAGGCACCGTGGCAAGTGGTTTATAAAATGGATGGATGAACTTTTGTCTATTTGAATCAAGTTGATCTTTTTCTTTTATACTTTTTCATGCAGTTCTATTAATTATATGCAGGGGTGCACATAACTTTTTCAGTGAGTTACTCAGGTGAGGACCAGGAGATGGTGTTTGGTACTCACCCCATATGTAGCGTGGCCACAGCTGTCAATCATGACGTCACATTTCCATTTTTATAGCATAAAATAACTAACTAAAACCAAACTTATAAAATAAAAATAAACGAACACTTAAATTTACATCAGCATGAAAAGAACGACCTAAAATGATAGAAAATGTTTTTATTTGAAGTGTTATTTGATTGTTCAGATATATGTATTTGTATAAATTAAATATAATTAATCCTTATTAAAGATATTAAAGAGCAGTGAATTTTCTCTTTTTATTTTGTTGTTTGATCAATATTAAGTGTACAGAAGGCATTAGGTTTATTACGCACTGTCACTTTAAGAGTGTGCAGATCCAATTGCACTGATGCACGGTACGTTCTGTAAAGACATAACCGACTGTGTTTACGTGAATACTCTCCAAAACGGACATTTAGACATAATGTTGTGTGTATTTGTCCATTCAGACGCGAAAGAGAGCTCGATTCAGTCCTTGTCTATGTGTCTATGTGCGGGGCTGCACGCTTCGGGTCGTTTGTGTGTGTGTGTGTTCGCACAGAAAAACATACCGAATAAAGCTGTCTTTCGCGTCGTCACTCTTATTCAGATCTATCCATATGTCTGCTCTTCTCTTTCTCCCAGACGTTTACATTTTTTAACGATTTGAGACATGCATGAAGCGCATGCCGACTCGGTAGATCAGCACGTTACAATTCAAATGTGCGCATCTTCCACAAACGCAAATCAGTTCTGACTGGATCACTTCCCCAATCGTCCCTCCCTTACATTTCCGCCTAGTTTTTATTCGTCATAGTGGTCGTCATTTAAAACAAGGTTTTTATTTAGTTATCGTCTCGTTTTCATCTGTGAAAAAATTTAATTAACACTGCCTAGGTTGCATTTTGGCGACAGTACGCAAAGGCGCGTAGTAACACAAGTGGCATTACGCATTCCTGATTTTTGTCGCGCATGCGTACCTGCGTACCAGTTATGTGCACCCCTGATTATATGTACATCTATTCATTTAAACACGTCAATGCACAGACAACTTTGCATTTGTAATCCAGTTACATTCAAGGACATTGATTAGACCACATTACTGAACATTGGGAATTTTATGTTTGCATTAAAAGATCTTGATCTCAGCATAATTGTCACTGAAGTGAATGAGTCAGTAATTTATTGACACATTATATGCATGAATGCATAAACCCCTCTGCCGCTAATGTTCTCTCCTGGATGCCATTATATATAGCAGAGGCAATATTTCCTGGTCAACATTTCCTTGTTCCTGTTCCTGGTGGAATATAAATCAGCACTAATGTAAAAAGTTAGTTTGAAACAGTAAGTTGAAGAGTAATCCGTCTATTCTGTGTCTTAAGGTCAATTAAACATTAGCAAAAAGATCCTAACTGAAACACTAAACTGATAATAAGGACCTAATTTGTCTGTAATATGGTCACAGGACAATAGCCAAACCGCTAAAACTGCCTAGACCATTCACAAAGTTGTACATAAAATAATGGCCATACTCAGGCCTTAAGTGTCTGTCAGTAAGATCTTCTATCATTTTGCTGGGGACAATGTAGTGTAATTGAGGTGAGGATCTATATGCAAAAGCAGTTTATTAAAAACTTGAAGCAAAAAACAACAAACAAACCAAGGAACACATATATACTCTGAACATCACAAAACAAGCTACTACAGTCACAACAGAAACAACAGCAAAAATAAAAGGAAATACTACGACAAATTAGCTGCATAATATATTCATGCCGCATTGCATGCTGGGAGCAACGGATGAGCTTTGAACTATGCTGGTATCCAGCATGCATTGCGGCATGAAGCTTTTTGCTGATTGTCAGCATTGAGTTGCATTTGCTGATTGTTGATGTCTGTGTGTGTCTGAACGATACAGTAGATGCTCAACATGTTTTTAAAACTCTTCACGGTATGTTTGTCACAAACACTGCTGGATCTCATGCTGTATTATCAGCATTACTGTAATTAATAAAGCTAATAACCCAGATAGTAAACCAACATTGAATCAATGTTTAATCTTGCTTTACGTACAGCAGGATTCTAGGCCAGTAAATCATATCCGTTTGGACTTTCAATCAAAGACCATGTCAGGCAGAAATTAAATCACTGATAAAAAAATCACTTGTCTGGACTTCTTTGATTATTTTTTCTCTTGTAACAAACAACATACAATCCAGTAGCTCGTTCTGTATAGTTTTTGGCGTTCCCTTAAATACAGTAGCACTGTCAAGGTGCTCTTTCAATGCTCCATCAAGAGAGGCAACAAAATCCTCGGGTTCCACTGGACCTTGAAATCCTTGAAAGTTTATGAATTTTAAAAAAAGATTTCAAGGCCCTGGAAAGGTTTTGAAAATAAACAGACATAGATGCAGGTCCTTGAAAGTGCTTGAATTAATTTTGTGCAAGACATTTTCTGTACACAGCAAAATCCCCAGTGTTAAATTAACACTGCTCAGTGTTTACTGGCCATCTAGTGGATTTTTTTTAGCATTGCAAAACTACACCAAACGATAGAGATGGCTCATTCAGGTTGAGTTAAAGGGTTAGTTCGCCCATTTAAGACATGAGGTTGTATGCAATCCTTACCAGCACTATAGTGCACACACACGGACCCACTCTGTGTTCACCTCCCTGGTCAGAGTTCTGGCCGCTGGAAGTTTTTCAAGAAAGTAGTCCTGGTTAGTTTCCGGGGCGTTTTTACGTGAAAAAAATATTTGCGTTTCAAAGCTTGATTAATTTACATCACAAAAAACACGCCGTACAAAATTCATACCTCAGTTTTAATCGGCACTATTTTCTTTCCATTTCTATCTATCCGCGCTGCTGTCAACGTCAACAGTGCGCACGTTCCGATCAGCTGTTGATAGCGCGACAGCCGCGACTCGCTGACAACATGTCTGATTACGAAACTTCTGATGATGAAACCAATTTTAGAACAATGTCAGACGGAACAGATGATGATGAAAGTAATTTTAGCACAACACCAAAGGGATACCTTTATGAACCGGAGTATACCGATGCCGAACTTCAGCAGATGGAGATAGAACGGGAAGAGAGAGAGCGAGAGGAGAGAGATGAAGTTGTCCAAGTTGATGCTGGGCCCACAGCTGTAGCAAGAGCCAGGATGAACGACAAATGGTGGTGCACTTGTTCAAATTGTCAAGTTATGCCAACAGAGGTTGAAAGCTATTGCTGCCACGAATGGGAACTCATCATGCCACAGATACAAAACCTTTCGATTGACGAGGAGACTAACGCAGCGTCTGTCTGCATTACATCCAATGACGTTTTCCCTGCAATGCTAAATGCTGATGTCCTGGAGACTTTCTTCTACGTACCTAAAATCAATTGGAAAAAGCGACCCAAACCAGCTGGACTTGACGGTCAGATGTCTGCAGAGTAAGTGTGATCTCTCATGTTGCTTTGTAGTTTTTTATTTCAGAATTCGACAACTTCACGTTGTCTTGACCAGTTGGCTAGAATAGCCTATCTGACTGCATTATTATTATTATTTTACTGAGTGGACAGTAATACAATTAATTGTATTAATTTACAATAAATTAATAATTGTATTACTGAGTTGACACCAAATGTAACTAACCTACATCAACCATTGAAATACTGTCTTTATAACCAAATGTATCTGCCAATTCGTTTCACAATTGGTGCTCAGGGTTTGATGGATACTAGAGTTATTGCAATTATCTATAGGCTATACATTTCATTCTTACCTCCAGTGTTTCTCCAGACAAACCTTCCAGACAAGTCGTCCAGATTTGAAAAATAACTACAAAGACAAAAAAACTGTTTTCTAGTTTTCATAAAATATGTACCAGCTTATAATGTGTTGTTTGTTTGCTCTTCTAGACAGTACAGGCTTGTTGCCTATCGCATGGTGACAGAATGGGCCCTAAAAGGAGAGAAGCTCGGCAAAGGCCACAGACGTGTTCTTCCCTCATGTGTGGTGGACCTCATAAGAACAAAATATCCATCACCAAATGGACAATATCAAGGGTTCAAGGAGTCAGAGGAAGCAGAGCTTTTGTTTTAGATGTGTCAAAGAAAAATGTTTTATTGAACAGTGTAATTTTCAAATAATAAATTTTCACATATGTACATGTTGAATGAAAATTTAAATAAACCCTGTGAATGTTTAATTCCTGTCATCCCTGTTTATTATAAGTTATTTTCGGAAGCGGAATGTATGTTGTGCCACCAAGTCATCTTTGTTTGGCTTTGGAGTGGGTGCAATGTTGGCCGGCAGGTTGATTGGAGGATGTATCTGGAACACCTTGTCTTCTAGTGTGACATTTTTGTCAAGCCGCCGTAAAATAACCTGCTGCACCAAGTCTTTCCGGAAGTCTTGTTTTGTTGGCTCATACAGTTTCTGTCATGATAGAACAGAAGCGGAAGCAAAAGCAAGTACTCAGGGTGGTTTATTTAAACAGTTAATAATAAATGACAGACGGGAACAGTGCAAGCAGATGATGAAGGTGACGCAGGGACTTCGATGGTCAGTGGTCCGTGATGACGTGAAGTGCAGGTGACGGTGAAGACAACGAACTCCAAAGTTGAACACGAAGACAGGAACCGGACAGGACGACTCGAACACCAGGAACACCAAACACGAACGACATCAAACAACGATCTGACAAGGATGATACAACAGCGGTGAGTATATATAGTGTGGTGGGAGCTTGCAGCTGGTGATGAGAGAATGATGACCAGCTGGAGCGGATCAAGTGATGTCATACATTCACGCCCACCACCCACATGCGCTCGCACCACAACATAAACACAAGACTAGAAGGAACAGAGAATGCGTCTACCGTGACAGTTTCCTTACAACCCACTGATTGGATTGCCTTGAATGGAAGACGTTGTATTTATCTTTTCCTGTAAATTAGAAGAAGAAATGGATCACGAAAACAGTATTCACAAATAAATAAATTGGCCAACAGCACGGCCAAAACAGTGTAATGTGAGAAAGACATGATTATCCACTATAATGTTTCCTAGAAATAATGCCCGATGGTTGGAAAGAGTAAAGTAATTCATTGTTTTTTTCTTGTGAACTCAAAACCTCTAAAGCAGGGGTCGGCAACTGGCGGCCCGCGGGCCAAAACTGGCCCGCCAGCAATATTTTCTGGCCCACCGGATTATTTTGGAAGTCCGTTTTTTTTTTTTTTTTACTATAACGGTTTACAAATAGGCCCCGTGAATCAGTGATGCGCGGGATGATCCAAAATGAGCGACGAGTGCCTGCGGTCACCCGCGGTTACGAGTCATCCAAAAATATTTTTAATGATATTCGGGTCGCGGTCGGTCGGGTCGTTTGAAATAAAGATGCCAATTAAACCATTGTAATTTATATAGTACTAGACACAATGTTCTATGAAATACATAGGTCTACACTTTATTGGCTGAATAACTGCGCGAGGATGACGCACGAGCTCATCAGAGATGACAGTGGGAAATCCTTATTTACCTGAATGTTGAGCGCGTTATTAACTTTTAAATAAGAGCTGAAGCGGGACAAAATGCCCGATTTCCCAAAACGTTGAACTGAGCAATGCCATTGTGCCATTTTAATAGCTACTTTTAAACGCATATAGCTCAGTAATGCGAGTTTTATGTATTTTCTGAGAGGGGGCGGGGGGGATTTTTGTTGGGAAATTCGGAGGAGAGACGCACACTTCGATTAGACTGGATAAACACATGCAGCATCTTAATTGTTAAGAAAATGAAACGAAATAAATGAATAAATCAAGCCTTTATTACAAAACACAGCATTCAGAAAAATGCGCACCCCTAGTTCCTACGTCTATGGCCCAATATGCGGGCCAGGAAGCGGGTCGGGTACAATATTTTCTTTCTTTTGTTTGCGGTCCGAGTTGCGGGCGGGTTGAAAACGTCGGTCGGGTGCGGGTTGTTTGTACATTGACCCACGCATCACTGCCGTGTATCATTCGTTTAATAGTTTTTTTCCCCCCAAATTAAAACCAAAAATAAAAAAATGAAAAACGACTTGTTTTTGAGATTTGAGATTCTGAAAACGAGATCTAAATTTTTAAAGCAGGTGAACACTTTTAAGCTTTTACTTTTAAGTATTTTAAGCGGTTGCTGAATTGAACCTTGTGGGAGCGGGACGGAAAAAAACAGTCCCGCGCAGACCTCTTGTGTCCCGAATAAATAATAATAAAAAAAAGGAATAAAGTTCAAAAGTTGTACAGTCCATTGGTAATACAATGCTAAATCAGATATATGTACAATAACATGTCCAACAATCGATTTAAATAGTACATGGGGTTTAATTTATCGTTAATAAGATGTATCCGCGGCATTTTCTCGTGTGCTTAAATGGTACAGTGGTAGAACTTTCGTCAAGTGTGTAAAAGGTTCTGGGTTCTAATCTGCATCTGTATAGTTTTTTTTTTTTTTCGTTTTTTTTTCTTCATCAAAACCGATTATGCTCATCAGTGGTTGTATATAAGTAGTAGGGACACGTTTGTATGCATTATATTTTGTGATTTCACCGTAACGAATAGGCCTATTCCATGTAGCTGGCCCGCCATCTACTGGATAAAAAAAATATTGGCCCGCGGCCAAAGTTACTTGCCGACCCCTGCTCTAAAGGTCTAACCCAGTGATAGCATGGCATGACAGGGTGGTTTATACAGTATTCCAATATATATAGATGATCAATGTTTTGAAACTAGCAATACATATATTATGACTTCAATATAGTCCGTTAGTACATATAGTCATTTCATTCAAGAGCAGAATGTTGTTGAATAGTAACTATCTGTGTTAGTACAGTTGTAATAGTTGCTGAATAGTAATATTTGGAATATAAATCTCAAGTAGCATACAGAGGTCTGTTGATAATATTTAAATATGTGTGCTGTTACAAGTAGAAAGGGAGAGGGGGCTATTTGTGTTGTGGTGACAGTTGATACAGGTTGTTTGGTCAGAACAGTGATGGCCAAGATTTTGCCAAGACCAATATTTACAATTATCAAGGGAGAACAACGAACACTACACTTGATAAAGATAAGATAAGGTAAGGTAAGATAAACCTTTACTGTCCCACAATGGGGAAATTCTCGGTGTTGCAGCAGCACAGTGGATAGTTAAAAAAAAAAAGAGTAAAAAATTATAACAATATAATATATACAATATAAACAATGAAAAAACAATATTACATTGAGTCCTTGGCGTGTGTGTGGTCTACAAGGGTAAAAAATAAAATTTCATAAAGACGAGCAAGAGACACCATGACTGCCAAAATGCAATGCACAGCACAAGAAAGATAAATGGTCATGCCAATGTAGTGGTAGAATCTCTGATGGAATCTTTGAGTCTTGAATAAGGCCAATGGGGCTGATTTTGCTAAAACAATAGAAAGTTACCAGTTGTGATCAGTGGTAATGGCCATGATGTGCAGTATCTGCCATACTCACCCAACTCAGTGCTGTCATGCTGACGGCCAACATTGTGGTTGTGATCCAAGACACTCAGTTGGATCCTGGCCTGCATGGTGACATACACTGTTAAAAATTGCTGTAAAAATACAGCCAATTTCCAACAGTAAAATACTGTTATTTCAATAAACAGTTTAATCCTGTAAATTTACAGTATATGTTCCATAAATTAATTACTTGTGGTAAATTTACAGCATTTTTATATAAACCCATTTCTTCCTGAGAAAAAACAGTCTTGGACTGTAAAAAATAGCACGTGGGGGCGGTGCATCTTCACGCGGTCTATTTTTGAACAGAAAGCACTGCAGTCAAAGAAGAACACTCTCTAGGTTGTCGACACTGTTCAAGGTAAGTTTATTTATTTGCTGTTATTCTATTATGTTGCTCCCAACCTGTAAAATCGCCTTTTTCACGAGGTATTTTTGACTGTGCTAAGTTACTGAGCGCGAATTGCGTTTTGCAGACAGAGCTCTCAACGGTTGAGGCATTTCGCCTGCTAATAAATGTTCTCTGAGCTATGATTACGGCGAATTCTTTTCTTGGTTAAAGTTACCATTTAGAAATCAGTTTGGCTTTCTTTTGTAGTAAGTTAGTAACCCTTAACTCGATTTACATGAATTTCTGATTCAATTACGTTAACGTTAACTTACACGATGCGAATCTTACCAGATGCATTAACGTTAATGCTATTCGCATAATATCATGCACATAAGATGGAGAATAATTAAAAAACTACTCGAAATATCCAGATGCATTATAATAATTAAAATTTAGTGGTCAATTTGTTTAGTTTCCATGCAAATAATGTAAAGCTGTTAAAATCCCCAAAGCAAAATATATTTTTTTATATATATATTTTTCGATTTAACGTTAGTTGTGCGAGTACCTGCGTTTTTTTAGATTTACATGTACATAGTATTAAAAAAGTCAAAGAGATTGTTTTTGAAAGACGAGGCAGAGACGGATATTCTCGACTTTTCGGCGCGAAACACGTTTTTGTAGACAGTACAGTTCTCAGCAGCTGAGGCATTTCACCATTCAATGTTCTCCGTGCTCTGACGTTGTGCTCTCCGTGCTCTGACGAAGATTTCGAAATAATTATTTTTCTTCTTTTTTTCTAGGAATTAATAATTCACTTGATGTTTTGCTGAGACGGCACACAGCCCTAATCTTTGGTGAGTTTCACGCCATGTATACTTGCAAACTTTGTGCACAAGCATGCAGTACCATTTGTGCATTTGTAAGGCACATGCGAATTCACAGGCATGTTTCCAATATAACTTTTAGTTGTGCTCTGCCTGGTTGCAACAAAAAATTTAGAAAGTTTGAAGCCTTTAAGTCTCACAGCTATAGACATGGAGAGGGCCAAACAGAGTATAGTGCTAGGTCCTTCACCTCATTTGACCTAACATGTCATGTTGAGTTATGTCGGGTCAGGTGTGAGTCATTGAAACGCTTTTACACACATATAAAGATGCATATTAAGGAGGGGAAAAAAGTTCCATGTCCATTTCAGGGATGTGGCAAAGTGTTTTCCAACGTATCCACATTTACTGCACACTTGTCTAGAAAACATCGTGATTGTTCTGAGGGAAATCTGGTTGTTTCTGTTAATCCTGGTAGCCTGTCTGAGAGCTCTGACCACCTGTCAGAAGTACTACATGAGGCTCCATGTGATGAAAGCCATAGTATGGAACAAGATGACAGTGCAGAAAGTGTTGACGAAGCATTGTTTTTGAGACATCTTGCTTTATTTTATCTCAAATTACAAGCTAAATGTCTACTTCCATCATCTGTAATTCAAACAATTGTTAGTCACTTTCAAGAAATTCACGACCTGAGTAAGGAACACCTGCTTTTCAAGTTAAGAGACAAATTAGTTGCATTACAGCTTGCTGAAAGGGATATATGTGCTATTATTGATGTTTTGCGAAGTGATGACCTCTTTCAGACTTACAATTCGCAGGTACTTTATACTGACCAGAGACGAAAAACCTACTTCAAAAGTAATTTTAACCACATAGCACCAGTTCCAGTCCGTCTTGGAGAAAATGAGGCAGGCAAAGAGTGTTTTGCACAATATGTTCCAATCAAGGAAACTGTCAGCTCTCTGTTACAAATTGACACAGTAAGGGATCACCATAAACAAATGTACTACAGTGTTCCTCGTACAGATGTTTTTCGGGACGTGTGGGATGGCAACAGTATGAGAGAAAATAGTTTGCTCAAAAATGAGCCCTCGTCCTTTGGCATAATTCTCTACCAGGATGCATTAGAAGTTGCCAACCCTCTTGGATCTGACAGGAAAAAACACAAATTACTTTGTGTATACGCCACCCTTACAGACATTCCTCCGCATCATAGGTCAAGCATTGACCAGATGCAACTTGTTCTGATTTGCAGGGAGCAAGATTTCAAATTTTTCGGGCAAGAAAGAATCTTCCAGCCACTCATCAAAGACCTTAAAGATCTTGAGATAAGTGGTGTTACTTTGACCGACGGACAAGTGTTCTTGGGAACATTAACTGCAATTTGTGGGGACAACCTGGGCTCACACTGTATAGGTGGATTTGTAGAGAATTTCTCAAAGAGTGTTCATTTTTGCAGATATTGCAACATTGACAGAGAGACCTTTCGAGAAGATCCTCTATCCAAAGGTACTAAACGCACTGTTATTTCATATAGAGAGCATGCTGAGAGTGATTCCTCTTCAGGTGTAGTTGAAGGAATCAAATTTGACTCTTTGTTCAATAGTCTAAGTTACTTTCATGTATGCCAGCCTGGATTACCACCTTGTCTTGGCCATGACATATTTGAAGGTGTTGCATCATATGATGTAGCATTATACATAAAACACCTTGTAACTGTGGATAAGCAGTTCACTTACCAGGAATTGAATCGCAGAATAAGTCAGTTCTCATACTTTGGTTGTGATGCTAATGACAAACCTGCTGAGCTTGCTCCAGGGGGGGATAAACTATCTGGTCATGCAGTGCAAAACTGGTGTTTACTTAGGATGCTTCCAGTTTTGATTGGAGATAAGATTGAAAGTCCAGCTGAAAATGAGGTGTGGCAGCTGGTGTTACAGCTTCGACAAATAGTAGAGCTTATATGTGCACCAGCTATTTCTGCAGGGCAGATAGCCTACCTAGAAGTTTTGATTGAGTACCTGCACACTAGATGTAAAGCATTTCCAAATCACACACTGAAACCAAAGCACCACTACATTACTCATTATCCTGAACTGATTTTCCACTTTGGCCCTTTAATCCGTTTGTGGACGCTAAGATTTGAAAGCAAGCATACATATTTCAAGCAGTGTGCTCGGAAATCACATAATTTCAAGAATCTTTGTCGAACACTTGCAGAGAAACATCAGCTTCTTCAGGCATACCTTTATGCTGGCAACTTCTTTCCACCAGATATTGTTTTGGAAAAAAGCACAGAATTTTATTCTACTGAATACAGTGAGGAGATCAGAACGGCAGTTTTGCATTTGAATTTTGAGGCTGTCAACACTGAGGTTGCCAATGATATTACACTGAGAGGTACAAAATACAAAAAAAACATGTTTGTTTTGATCAGAGACTCAGATGACGAAGAGCTTGTAGTTGGAAAGATCAAACTAGTTCTTGTTCATCAGGGTTCATCTGTACATTTTGTTACCCAGGAATATCGGGCTGTACTGGTTCCTAACATGGGTGTTTACAGCATTACGCCAGCCGAGAGAGCATGCTGTGTAAAACACGAGAATCTGTTAGATTATTATCCATTGCCTGAGTACAGAGTGTGTGGCATGCCTGTACTAATTCTTCATCACTCTTTTCTCTTTCTATAGACCAATGTCTGACTGGAGCAATGAGGTTAAAGACATCATTTTGCAGGCATTGCCTAACCTATCCTCAGATGTTCTGCAACAGATCCTTTCAAAACTTCAGAGCTCTGGGCTAGAAAGTAAAAATGATTTACAGTATGTTCAGAAAGATGACCTTCAAGATCTCTTGCCAGTTATTCAGCTTAGAAAGCTTCTTCAAGTTTTTAAATCAGGTAATGTAACAAATACATTTTAAAATACATTACGTTACCTGCCCTTACAATTGTAACTGTTACAGACAGTAAGGATTAAAATACAGTTTATATATATATATATATATATATATATGAGGTAATTTTAATGTTTTTTGCCAAGGACAATTTTAGTTACAATTTTAATTTAAGACTTTATGTTAAAATGTTAGATTCATTAATGTGTAAATAAATGTAAAAATAGTTTTTGAGACAAAATAGTGACACTGTACATAGTATCATAATTAGAGTTTTTAAATAATGTTAATTCTCTGTACTTTTATCAGAAACTGAAGTGATTACTCTAGACCTACAAGCCATCTCCAGCCCATGTTCACGTTCACGTTACAGTCAGTCAAGTTCATCCTCTCCTCTTTCAAGTCCAACACCTGACAGCCAAGCTTGCATGTCATTTTCCCCAGAGAGAGCCAGCACAAGTACATTCTCTTCACATGCTTTTACCATTTCCAAGACATGGCCCACAACTTTCCAGGTCTCTTGGGACCGAATGCCACCAGAGATCCAATCAGCTATTTCTGCAGGCAAGAGGCCCAAACCTGCTGAACGGCGCCAGATGGTGAGAGTCGTAGTCGACGAAATCCGCAAATATGAGCTTTGCCCCACGCGCTCTCAATGTATTACAGTTTGTCAAAATATTGTTAGGCAGTACCCTAACAGCTTTGCGGACCAGTTTCCAAATGGTGCTTTAATAGCAGGAGGGTATACATCTCTCTTACTGCAAGTGAAGACACGTGTGGAAAATCTTAATCGTGAGAGCAGTTTTGGCCATCATAGAAGAACCATGACAAAGTCTGGATGCAAACGAGGACCCACTGACACTTACGGGTGTGTGAGATTTCAGCCACATCTCCCACCAGAAGAAACCTCGGAAACCATAGAGGCAAAACGTCAGCGACTACAAGACATTTACAGCAAGGAGGGAACTGCTGGATTTGAGAAACTAGAAGTACAAAATCTGATGGAAACAACATTCTGTCTGCAGCGTCAGCTTTTAAATTCCACACCATCTCCTTCTATTGAGGACATAAGGTGCCAGTGGCCTTACCTTTTTAACCAGAGGTCCATCTGTGCCCATTTTCACTTACTTACTGAAATTGACATACTGCACACTTTAGAGATGTCAATGGAAGAATGTGGAAAGGCCATTCCTGAGTACTTTAAAAGCAGACCTAAAGACAAAAACATGAAAGATGTCCTGTCCCAGGCAGACAACCTTGAAATTTCAGACCTGGTCATCAAGCTTCTTCTGGCACATTTCAATGAGAGTGAAAGTGGCCTGATGTTACATGCAGATGTGAGTGTGTTTTTTTATATCTTTTGTTTCTTGTTTAATTTTATCTAATTAATTAATTGATTTATCATTCTAATTGTTTTGTTCTCTTTCAGGTTTCTGCGACTGCAGCCGATGTAGAGAAGATGCCAAATCTACCTGCCAGCCCTCGTCTTATTCTATGTGGTAAGTATGTCATAACTAGTGCAGATGGGATAAATGATTGGTTGCAAAGGCAGTACTTTTGAAAGAAAGGTTCATTCAAAAATGTATTTGACTTTCTTTTTCACTCGAACACAGGCAGTTTTTTAGACGGATATCTGCTGTTTTACAGATTCATACGATGCAAGGGAACTGGTGCTATATTATGTCATGGATGCGAGTAATCTGACAGAGTGCCACAAATTATTTGTTTTGATTAGTTGAAATTAGTTATTTTGATTGAACAGGACAGTTAATAATTAAACATTAATAATGGATTTGTTTCTTACCAACATGTATCATTTTACCTTAGAAAACATGAACTGATGGACGGGAATAGTGTGGATTACTGTAATGCTGCCTTAATATGCTGTTTGGATTGTCAAAAGGATGGGACCTGTTGCATGCATATACAGAGCTCTAATTTTTCTTTAAAAAAATGTATTTGTGTATGTGGCGAGCAGGACGAGGTCGAGGGACGTAAGAACGGCGTGGAGACCGGTGGCGTGATTACGGATGAGCGGTCTCGTATCTCTGACGGAGGAGCGGAAGCATTAAAGGAGGAGCGACGACAGTGAAGATCGAGAGAGGAACAGGCCTGATTTGATGTTGTGTTTTGTTATGGGAAGAAGGAGGCGGGAACCGGCGAACATTCAAATATTTTAATAAATAAACATAAACCAATACAAAAATGAAAGTATAAGCCAGCAGCGATTCACGGACGACTGCTGGCCACATAAAACCGAAATAAAACACAACATAAACTCAGGCCTGATCCTCTCTCGCTCTTCACTGTTGTCGCTCCTCCTTTTATGCTCCCCCTCCTCCGTGAGAGATACGAGACCGGTGCGCCGGACAGGTGTCGCTCATCAGTAATCACGCCACCGGCCTCGCGCCGTTCTCTCACATCCCTCGACCTCGTCCTGCTCGCCACAGTGTTCTGATAAAGAAAAAGTCATACACACCTTAGAGTGAGTAAATAATCAGAAAATTTAGATTTTTGTGTAAACTGTTATTTTAAGTGTTGTGTATCATTTGAAAAAATTTTATTTCAGGGAGGGCAGAGAACTGCACTGAACGCTGGATGATTACCCTAGAGGGTCGTGTTGTTTGTGAGGGCATACAACCAAGATTTCTGACTGCAATAGCAACAATGTTTGCAATGTTCTATGTCTTCAATCTTCAGTATCCAGAGGAGGCATGTGACACATTGGAATTCATTCAAAGGTATTTTATCACATTTTATAGTACCCTTTAAATTGGTTTATTATTTTCTTTTACTGCTCCCTAATTTAGCAAATTTATATTTAATCCAATATTTAAATTGATAAAAGGTAGATTTTGTAAGTTTTGTCTTTTAATGTGTGTGTGTGTGTGTGTGTGTGTGTGTGTTTTTATTACCCTTAGACGATTCGTTGGGATAAACCCTGAAAAAGGTTCGAAGACCTGCAGAGGCAAGGTGGTTTCAAAGAAGACTGGAAAACTTGTCAGCAAGAAGTCTGCCACTGTCAATCCCAAAGTGGCTTCTCTCTTGAAGAACCTCATCGATTTCGAATGGAACTTCGTCTAGGTAACTAAACTTAAATGCCCACTGACACTCACATTTGTGCAGTTTCCTAAAATAATCAGCACCTCTTAACTGCATTCATATTCAGTGGTAAGAAAGTATCTGAACCCTTTGGAATTGGATGATTTTCTGCATTAATTGGTCATAAAATTTCATGTGATCTTCATCAGTCACATGTATAGACAAACACAAAGTTTTTAAGCTAGCTACACAAACAGTTATAATCTTTCATGACTTTACTCTACACATCCCATTAGCCACTCTCAGTGCTGTGTAATAAAAATGTAAATTGTGTAAGTGACTACCTTGTTACCTCTATGAACCACAAATGTTGTCTTTGTTTTGTGATGGTTGTTTCATGAGTACCTTGTTTAATTTGAGCAGTTAAACTGCCCAATGTTCTTCAGAAAAATTCACCATGCCCTGCGCAGTCTTTGGTTTTCCAGCATATTCTGCACAATTGAACCCTTTACAATAGTGACTGCATGATTTTAAGACCCATCTTTTAACAATGAGACTGATGGACTCAACTATTACAAAGGGTGCCAGGGAGGATTTTATTCTGAAGAACAGTGGACAGTTTAACTGTGCAGAAAAAAAACAAGCAAATCATGAACAACTATTACAAAAACAAATCATTTGTGGGTCATTAAGTAACAACAAGAAGTTCACTTACTGCAGCACTGTCAATGTTTAATGGGATGTGTTTAGTAAAGACATCACCCAAAATATTCTTTCATCATTACCTACCTACCCTCATGTGATCCCTGATATATACCTTTTTGTCTTCAGAAAAACTTGATTTTTAGGAAACAAATCCATCTCTGAGTCCATCTCTGTCTGACACTTAAAAATAGTGATTGTGATGGTAATTCATATGACCGCAGTGGATGAATTAATGCCTTCTGAAGCCAAACGATAGGTCTGTGTAATAATAAAGAAAACCTAAAAATACTAAATTAACTATAACTCATTGCTTCCAGTCTACTGTTATATGAGCACTTACGAGAGGGAGATTGTGACATGTAATGTAAGTGCATTGTGAAATCTTGTTCGAGAAGTAACACCGAAGCAAGGATGACGACAGTTCGCATGAGCTTCACAACTTGCTTAAGTCACGTCACCATGTCCCTCTGGTGAACACTCTTATGACAGTAGATCGGAAGTAATGATTTATAGTTAATTTAGTATTTACATTTTTTGTTTTTCTTACACAAAAATAAAGTGAGAAATATTTTTATTTTTATTACACACATTGTTTGGCTTCAGAAGACATTGATTCATCCACTGGGGTCTTGTGAATTAATGTCACGATCGTTGTGTTGTTGTTTTTTAAGTGTCAAAAGAATGGCATCCAAACAATGTTATTGTATGGACTCAAAGATTGTCATGTATAATAGGATGAGGATGAGTAAATGAGAATTTTTGGGGTAAACTATCCCTCTAAGGAGGACATTGTGTTTGTCTATACTTGTGACTGGTGAAGATCAGATGACCTTTTATGACCAATTAAAGCAGAAAACCAACCAATTCCAAAAGGTTGAGGGTTCACATAGCTTTTTCCCCACTGTACTATCAAATGTACTTATTCTGCTTTTAACATTTGTTTGCACATATAACTTAACAGATCTCTATACGTATACACACTTATAATATACATACACACACTCAATCACTTAACTATCTACTCCTTTCTGTCTAACTGAAAAACACACAATCACTTTCTTTTACACACAGCTAAACTTTCTCGTCTTGTCTTGACCCCATGTTTTTTATGTTTTTCCTCTATGCTTTAACAAACATACACCCTCATTTGCCCTCTAAGATTAGTTAAGTACATTAACATGATCATTTTATGTCTCTTTTAAACGTGTTCGTAGAATATGTGATCACTAGTTTTTGCCATGTGATTTATTTTACCACTAAGATTTTCTTGATTTTCTTTCCTATCAGATCTGGATTTCCTCTCAGACGTGATGTGGGACGTGTTGGCTGTTTTTTGCCTCTTCATACGGTTTTTCACCGACATTTTATTTTTTTGAGTTAAGTAATAATTAATCAAATTAATTCCTTAAAAGTTAACAATTTAAAATGAGTAAAATTTACAACAATTGTTAATAAACAAAAATATATGAATAACAGACAGACGTCAATGATGAATTAAGAACTCTGTCATTTTTATTGGCAACATTAAAGACACCTGATGTTAACAAGCAGAATCACTGAAGGAGAAAACCTTAATTTTAAGTCACCATTATCGATATCATTGTTTGCTTTAGTTGGGCTCTTGACCCTTAAATTATTAACTTTATGATTTGTTTGGCTGCTGTGCCTGAGTTATAACAGCCAGATGAACAAATAGAAAAGGTGATCTGATGTTGTTGGTTGTGTTTTAACATAATCATTTGACCTCAATCACTGAACTCATAGAGAGCCTAATTTCTGAGTTAGGTTTACTTTATTAATTATAACAGCACTGGCCTTGTACTGCATAATATTTTTAGCCTTTTCAATGAAATCCAAATGATCAAATCAATCAAATAAATTAAAACTTTTATTTTTTTAATATAGGCACACACAGACCAGAAATAGTGTATGAATATCAGCAATGGTGACAAACAGATCACCTCTCATCATAAGCTCATTATTTATTCATGCAGCAATGCATGATGGGAGCCATGAATGAGTTTTGATTGGTGGCACCTAGAATGCACTGCAACATACTTTATAATTGTCACCATTGTTGAGATTCACAGGCTGATTCTTGATGTCTGTGTGTCTAAAAAACAAATGAGAAACTTTTAAGATATTCTTTGGATTACATTGTAAAAGTTAAAAATATTATGCAGTACAAGCCCAGTGCTGCTATAATTAATAAAGTAAACCCAACTCAGAAATTGGGCCCTCTATGAGTTCAGTGATTCAGGTTAAATCATTGTGAAATAATTATTATATTAAAACACAACCAACACCATCAGATCACCTTTTCTATTTGTTCATCTGGCTGTTATAACTCACATACAGAAAAACTCAAATTACGTGTTTCTCCTTCAGTGATTCTGCTTGTTAACATCAGGTGTCTTTAATGTTGGCAATAAAAAATAAAGAGTTCTTAATTCATCTTTGACACCTGTCTGTTATTCAGATATTTTTGTTTAAAAATTATTATTATTTGTTAAATGTAATTAATAACATTCCTTGTAATCTGTTGCCACAATTTATTGAGTAAATATAGCATGTACATTTTTACAGTGGCTGTTAATGTATTGTTAAAACCTGATAACATGTTTTAAATAAAAGGCAAATATGTACCATAATCTATTTTGTCTTTATTTTTTCCATTGAGTAAAAAGTCTGTTTGGAATGTCTGTATACATTATGCTACATATAGGGATGTTAATAGATATTGGACAATAGAGTAAATAGAAAACAGTATTTATATTAAATTTTTTTATACTGTAGAATTATAGCTTGAACCATTGCTGCCAGTACTTTACTGTGAAGTTACAGCACAGCCGTAAAATTAAAAACTGTAGAATTACGGTAAAGGGCTGGAACCAAAGCTGCCAGTACTTTACTGTGAAATTACAGCATTGTTAAACCGTAAAATTACGGTAAAGGGCTGGAACCAAAGCTGCCAGTACTTTACTGTGAAATTACAGCATTGTTGAAACCGTAAAATTGCGGTAAAGGGCTGGAACCACAGCTGCCAGTATTTTACTGTAAATATACGGGTGAATTTTTTACAGTGTATGAGTAGTGCCGTCTCTTCTCTGCATACTTGAGCATAGAGCTATGAAAAACCTCAAGCTTCCCTAACGAAGAAAAAGATTTTATAAGACATTTTCTACTTCACATATCCAAGACATGACATTTTATGTCTGCAAAATTATTTCTAATGCTATGAGGGAAAAAAAAAATATTTGCCTTATTGGAACACTTGCTAATGCACATTTATTTTAGCAAAGGACAGATACAACATCATATACGTATTTTCCTTCAAGTGGGGCCCTGATTCACTGTCAAAAGTCAAATAGCCGTAATACACATGTATGTAATGTAGGGACACACATGATCAACTAAGGACTACTAATAGGAGTAGTCAAACGTACCCGTGTGTTTGAACAGTGTCAACTGATTGAGGTCTTTCAATAGGTATTTGTCAAGTACAACAGCCTTGAGAGCGTTGTAAGCGCTACAATTATTTGCCAGCCATTTTTTTCTCCTTTGCTGCTCCTCAGAAAGGTCTCCATGGTAGCACTGGTACTCCTGGCCATCATCTTCCCAGCGGTGGATGCCACACACATGATGCAAGATAGAGGTCCACCGGCGTCTCAATTCCTATTGTTTTTGTTTGTTAAAAAGAGACACTGTTTAGCAAATTACACAAGGCAATGAAAATCCGTTCATCCGATGATGAACACCGGCTATTAGATTACTATCACAATTGTTGGCAAGTGGCAGTTGTGATTTAAAAATCTAGAACAGATGTTGAGGTGAAATACATCTAACAATTGCATTATAAAGTAAAATGAGTCTTTTTAGAGTTGAATAATTTACTTCTGAATGCCTATATGACATCAGGTTATAGAATAAACTAAACTCCACCTTCTCATCTCCACCACAAGAGCTGCACGACCACCAGAAGTGATTTCCCAGAGACTTGACCCATGGCTGCAAGTCCCGGTTTTCTTTTTTCTTTGCTGCTGCACTTGCCTTCTTCTTCACGCCTACATTTTTTTGTATAATAAAAAAAATGCAAAAAAAAACCTGATGATTAGTTTATGAGAAATTGATGGGGAAGTCTACAACAGCTTCCTTTACTTGGAATTCTATATGCACAAGTTACCCAACTGCTTCCTTCAATTTATATATGCAAAACTTTCCCAATAGTGTAGCTAGCGAATAAAACACATATGCTGCAACAACTAATAATACCTTTTGCAACATGCCATGGATCAAACTCATGCCTGAGGTTAGGGTAGAACTCTCTCATGATCTTTCGTATTGAAGGATGTCGGTCAGTGGTAACAACATCAACACTAACTCCAGAGTCCAGTAGACGATCCAGTCCCCTCCGGAAACCAGTCATCCATAAAGCTGTAGGTAGTGTACTTAGCACTGTAGCCTGGAGAATCAGATCTGGAATATTAAAAAAGGGAAGTGCCTTGTAAGATGCTTGAAAATTATGTAATTGTAATAACATAAGTGCACAATCTCAGTCATACAATACCCAAAACATAAAATGTACCTTGCATCGCCTCCAATGTCTGTGTGTCCACCTGCACATGCAGTGTCCTGAAGCTCTGACAAAATTGACTCTTGCATGTCAGTGTACGCCTGATGAACCACAGGTATCAGATAAGTAGATTGGAGTGAATAGTATGACGTCTTCTTTGGCAGTTGTAAATTGATGAGATCAGCCCACTCTTGAATTTCTGTCTGTGTTGTTCCGGTAAAAATAATGGCTGCTGAAGATACCAGGTTATTCTCTGGCATTCCACGGATCTCAGGACAAGATCGCCACACTCCCTTATGTTGATTCAGGCATGTCCATTCCACCTTGATCATGGATCCATTACTCACTGTGGTTTTCTCATCAATGGCTACACCGCAAGTGACAAGTTGTAAAAAGTTCCATAAGGGCTGACTCATTCACAATCCACTTTCTCTCTGACCAGTTGCCTAGCTGGTCTGCTGTCACACTCACATCTGAGGAAGATGATGTAGAGCCACTCAGTGGAAGAAATGTGCTGTCATCAGCTGCTTCTATGGAACTTAAACTTGTATCCAGTGTCTCAGATGCAACCGCAGAGCTTGGGCACATTGACTTTGAATGAAGAAAAACATAGAGAAGTCAAATTGAAGTGTTTGTGTTGATTTACTGAATGTTGGTCACAAACATGACTGATAGGTGCATGCACCGTATTTATTTTAAATAATGTGTTCTTTGTGGATGTGTACTTTGTCAGGATTATGACAAAATGTGTCAAAAAGATGGAAATGTGTGCTTACCTGCGATTCTTTCCAAGTGGGGGGTAGGGCTGTATAAGTGCCAGAGGTTGATGGCCTTGTTCCTCGAATTGCTTCAGCAGGGCTTGTGATAATCATGGTCAAGTTTTTTTTTTTCTCAGAACAGTAGTGATATGATGCGGCTTGTGTCAAAGTGATTAATGGCTTTGACCTTTGACCTTAAGGGGGGTTTCCCACCCCGCCCTCTTCCGTTATCTGGGATCAAAGGCTAACCTTTGACCTTAGGGGGTTTCCGCTTCCTCCAGTATAGGAGATCAAAGGGTTGACCTTTGCCCTGCTATCGATCCATCATGTAAATTGGACAGTTGGTTTGACCCGGCGACCTCGCTAGCCATCGATCAAGTGATATGTAGTGTGACCTTGTGGCCCTCGCTAATATAGATCATGGTTTTGAGATAAGCTTTTGAAGTTGGTCTTTTAATTATTTGTGACGAATGGTTTGGAGATAAGGTTTTAAAGTATTTGTGAGGAATGGTTTTGAGATAAGGTGTTTTAATTATTTTTGGCATAAGGTTTTGACAGAAGTTCTTTTAATTATTTGTGATGAATGGTTTTGAGATAAGGTTTTAAAGTATTTGTGACAAATGGTTTTGAAGTTTGTCTCCCAATTATTTTTGATGAATGGTTTTTGATCGTTTGAAGAATGCGGTATATGTATGTCACAGGCCCCCCTCCCTCCCACACTGTAAGTGAGCGTATATAAATGGGTCTTGTGTGTTCTACAAAAACCAGAAAGAGAAATATGAGCTACATGACCATGGATGGTTTGAGTCCCTGTAAAACCCCAGAGCATGGGCTGACCAACAAGATACTGGAAAGTCTGCCTATGGCACCGAGAAAGCCTTTTGGACACGTCCGTTTGACCAATTTTCTCCACGAAATCTCGGAATGGACTAAAGCTGAATTTATGATGTCTGATAAGCGTGTATTCGGATACATATTTCATAAATCAGCTCGACTTGTTGTGCTCTACAGCGCTGATGGGTTAGGCGAGTTTCAGCCCGGCGAAGACCCCTGTGTTGTATTTCCTGAAAAAGACTGGGCTCTGTTTTACAAATTTGTCTGGAAGGATCTGAATGACGGCTGCGTAGAGCCTTTGTACGTTGCGGAATGGGACGGCGTAACCCCGAATGTCCGGTACCGTATGGTAGGTGACCATACTAAAATGAACCCGCATGATTCTGTTTACATCTTCTGCTGTAAAGACACGACAAAGCTCAAGGACAACAGGCAGTCAGCGATCATCCTACCTAAAGAGCATCACGATCTGTATGAAATGCAATTTTTGTTCAACTGGTGCGATCTGAATCTGATGAAGAGTGTTTTTTCAACCATAAACAAAATGTTCAAATGGTGCGACATGCACGACGGATACGACAAAATTAAAGTGCAGCTGTTCCATCCTGAAAGATGTGTGCGCAGCAGTAAATACAGTAGGGTGCGGTCCGCCCCCATTCACTACGCCCATCCTAACCCCTGGCGATCAGAACCTAGCAGCAGACGTCGATTATAAATCATGACTGAACTGTTACGACATCCGCCCCCTTTGCTACAGCTACCATAAATTCCTGCGATCAGACCCTCCCAACCATCAGTTTATAAACCATGGCTGAAGACAACGGTTCAGAACTCCCTCATGTGTGCAGCTGCGGTATCTCTTTCGGCAGCATTCTCGACCCTCCCGACGACAACGCCCGCGAACCATCGGACCTCCACAAAGACTGGGAATCGGCCCTCCAAAACGACTGGGGACCGGATAACATTATCAAGCCTGAGCCATCGAACCTCCACAAAGACTGGGCTCCGGCTTAAACGATCAAACGCCGCATAGCCTTGGCATCACGTTTTGACAACAATCGCGGTCCAGGTAACATTACCAGCCCTGAACCATTGGACCTACAGAACGTCAGTGGTTCGGTTAAAACTATCAGACGCAGCTTAGACTGGGATTTGGGGATCGAGTGCGACTGCGATTGTACTAGACCTTCACCACCTGCATCGCCACCACCAGCACCACCGCCATCCCCATCCGACGAAAAGCTTGGATCTCGCGACCTGACTTACCTCCCTCTTGCTAAACCAGGTTTCGACGCTACAGATGGATGTTTCAGCGACGTTGGATTAAAAATCATAAAAGCAGCGACCGTGGTGTTGCTGCAGCATCTCATCGGCAAGAAGCTCAAGGACGACTGCGAGGGCTGTGAGATTGACCACCCCAGCCAGCTGCAACATTCCTGTCTGTTTGACCCTCCAAACTACTTCTTCGACACACACTTTGATGAACTTTCAGGCAAGCTGTTTAAGCCCTTTTTTCATTCCGTCATCGGTATCCTCCTGAACCGATGTGGGTTAAAATCTCATCCCCACCGGATCGAAGGAACAGTCGGGACTATTCTGTATGAATTAAAAGACGAAAAATTCATCGCGGCAAAGCTAGAAGAAATCAGTGCGAGACTTCTGGACAAACCCTGCGAGGAGATAGTCAGCGACGTCGTTGATCTCTGGGAAGGTCTTTCAATCCTGAATGGAGAGTGACCAAGTCAGCTCCACCATGGGTGCCGCCTGTAGCCTAATCAGCTGTATCCAATCCATGTTTAAAAATCATTACAGAGACCAGATGATCCAATTGTTTAATGATGCGCTCGAGCGCTATTCAGATGATGATGATGATGATAACAAACGTGTAACAAATCAAGAAACACATGGCGCATATGAGAGGCGTGTCTGATTCATGGGATGATTTGATAGCCAAATGCGTCAAATGGACCCCAACCGCGCTGTGAAACTATAAAAGGTGTTCTGGAAATGATGTACGAATTACAAGGTACGATCGGCTTCTCAGACGTTCTCTGTATGTTTACCTATGTAGTTGATGTATGTAAGGAGTTGACAACGCTTTCAAATTTTGATGAAAATGATGATGAGATTGAGAAAATTGGCGAAATATTTGTCAATTATGTCATAGACAAAGACATTGTGTCATGTCGCGACCTTCTTTTTTGGCTAGATTCCCAGTGAGGTCATTATTACTATCCAATTTACTTTAATGTAATACATCTTTTTTTTTTTACTTAGATTATGTACGTAGAGTCATTATACTTAGACTGTGTATGTAAAGTCATTATTACTAACCATTTTACTTTAATGTAGAGTCATTATACTTAGACTTTGTATGTAAAAGTTATTATATTCATTTTACTTGCTTGCTTTCTATTATACTTAGACTGTGTATGTAAAGTCATTATATTCATTTTACTTAGATTGTATTTTACTTAGACTGTGTATGTAAAGTCACTATATTCATTTTACTTAGATTGTATTATACTCAGACTGTGTATGTAAAGTCATTATGTCCATTTTTTAATAAAAGATTGATTCAAACCACTTGTACGCGTTATTCTTTTACAAAGGTTGAGACGACAGCATGTCGGAGCTTATGAAAAAGGCATATTATACACCTTCCAACCCCGGCTCTCTAGGGGGTAAAAAACGATTAAAAGACGCCGTCTTAAAAGATAGCGGCGTCCGTCTAAGCGATAAAGAGGTTTCAGAATGGTTGGCCGGTGAGGATGCTTACACATTACACAAAATAGCGCCTATAAAATACAAAAGAAATAGAGTGGTTGTGTACGGGATTGATACGCAGTTCCAGGCCGATCTTGTCGACATGATCGCCTATGCCAAGGATAACGACGGTCATAAGTATCTCTTGACTTGCGTTGACATATTTTCCAAGTTCGCCTGGAGTAGAGTTTTGAAGAATAAGAGCGGTATTGAGGTTACTAAAGCGTTCGAGTCTATACTCGAAGAGGGTCGTGTCCCGCAGAAATTACAGACGGATCAGGGCAAGGAATTTTTCAACAAACATTTTCAAGATGTGATGAAAAAGCATGACATTAACCACTTTGCCACCGCTACCGATTTGAAAGCCAGCGTGGTGGAACGATTTAATAGAACGTTAAAAAGTCGCATGTGGAGATTTTTAACGGGGACAAATTCCCGAAGATACATAGATGTTTTACAAGACATTATGCAGGGGTACAACACCAGTTATCACCGAAGTATCAAAATGAGACCTGTGGACGTCAGCGCTGTAAATGAGGGCCAAGTGTTTCAAAACTTGTACGGCGATATAAAGAAGACAGACAAACCCGTGTTTCGTTTCAAAGTCGGCGACGTCGTCAGGATTTCTAAAGTGAGAGGCCCATTTGCCAAAGGTTATGAGCAGAACTACACGGAAGAATTTTTCACCGTGTCCTCGTGTATTCCGCGTCGCCCCCCAGTCTACAGACTCACGGATTATGACGGCGATGTCATCCAGGGGGTTTTTTATGAAAAAGAGCTGCAAAAAATAATTGTCAGTAAAAACAAATTTTTTAAGGTGGAAAAGATTTTAGGTGAGAAAAAACAAGGGAAATCTACGCTCGTTTTAGTGAAATGGCTAGGATGGCCTTCAAAATTTAATAGTTATATAGATAAAAAAACTCTGCTGGACTTACAATCTCCTTAAAACGCATCGACGTTAAACGGATGAGATCATACGAGTGAAGGACAGCCATGAATGACCACGATTTCTACGTCACGTTACCGTGCAACGCGTCGGCTTCGGTCTACCCTGAAAATCGCATATCCAGCTATACGACCAGGCTAGCAAAAGCAATAAACTTGAAAGGACAATGGGAAGTGGGACTCGCTGAAATCGAATATCCTAGAACTTGGTACAGCTTTAATGACGAAGACGGCCATTTCATCCTACATAAAGCCCCGGAACCCCCGGATCGTGGTTCCCCCAAAAACTCAGATGTTCGTTTTTCTACAATTACGAAATTAAACGTAGCCGGCGGTTACTACGCAAACATTCGTGCGATCCTCCGTGCTATAAATCAACTTATCACACCCGCGGGTGTATTGCAACACGATGAATTAAAAAACAAAGTGTTTCTGCTATCGACACCAAACGTTTCGGTGAGCTTCCGGGGGAGACTGGCCACCATTTTAGGAATGAAACGAAAACCTCTCGGAGGTGTAGACCAGCATAGGGACGTTGATTTTTCCAAGAAAGTCATCACGTACGCTCCTCATCAAGCCGATATCGCCGCGGGGTTCTACACAATGTACGTGTACACTGACATCATTCAATATCAACCGGTCGGCGATTCTAACGTCCCTCTTTTGAGATGCGTACATATATCGGGTAAAGGCAACGACACCGTCATTGCTAGGTATGATAATCTACACTACGCATCGATTAATAAAGAGCACATCACCGACATTGCCATAGAGCTGAAGGACGATACAAACCGCGAAGTACCCTTTTCTTACGGCAAAGTCACCGTAAAACTACACTTTAAACCAAAAAATAACTCTATTCTTTGAAAATGAGTTATTATAGTCCTAGAGAGCTCAATACCGCGGACTATGTGACCTATTACCAAAATCAAGCCGGCTCTGGTTTACCGGGCTATGCGGGATCGCCGGTAATGTATGGTAATGGGTTAGGGGGGCTGTTCCGCGGGCTAACAGGGCCATACCCCTGTTAAAAAGAGGATTTAGCATAGCGAAACCTCACCTAAAATCGGCTGCTAAAAATATAGTATCCGACGTCGTCTCAAACGTACTGACGCGTTCGCATAACGATAAAGCTCAAGAAGGATCCGGACTCATGGTCATGGCCCGCAAGAGGATGTCTAAACCACCGGGTGTGAGGAGGCGTGGTCAATGGGTGGCTCAGAAGAAGAAGAAGAAAACAACACGAGGGGCAACAAAGCGCTCACTCGCCCGTAGAAAGCGTAAGAAGCCGGTCAAGAGAACCACAAAAAACATATTCTAACATGGCGTTACTGCATCGTATGTCGGGAGAGTGCATCAAGTCCGAGTTGGACTTGTTTACGGTTCCGATGACGCAAACGGTGATTGAAAAGAATAGCTATCTCGAAGTGGCTCCGTTATCGGCCATTTCGGACTCGGCCCCGCTGGAGTTCTTTATCGCGGGTAACGGCGATGATTATTTGGATCTCAATAACACAATGCTCTATCTGCGGCTGAAAATCACGAGACCTAACGGGGACGCCATCGCGCACCCTGCCCAGGTAGCTCTAATAAACTACCCCGGAGCTACAATTTTTTCACAAGTCGACGTGACCCTCGGCGACCGCCTGATATCTCAAAGTTCCGGGACATATCCCTATCGCTGTATTTTGGAGAGTCTGATCAACTACGGTAAAGCTTCGCTGGAATCTATGTTCTCCGCCGGACTGTTTTACCGTGATTCGGCGGGGCATATGGATGTGAAAGATCCTTTAGGCCGTAACGCAGGATTGACAAAGAGATCGGCCTTCACCACCGAAAGCAAGGAGGTGGAACTACTCAGCCCCATACACAGCGATATATTCTTCCAGGAGAAACTTTTAATTAATGGAGTTGATCTTAAGCTACGATTTATTCGAGCAAAAGATGAATTCTGTCTGATGAGGGCCGACGACGTGGCCTACAAAATAAAAATAATCACGGCATCCCTATTTGTCAAGAAAGTTTCTGTATCGCCGCCGGTGAGACTGGCTCACGCTCAGGCGTTACTCTCCACAATGGCAAAGTACCCCATTGATAGGGTCTGTCTAAAATCGTTCTCAATTCCGGTCGGGTCTAGGATCTCCAATCAAGAAAATCTGTTTTTAGGAACGTTGCCAAAGTCTATCATCATCGGTATGGTCGACAATGACGCGTTCACCGGTTCATACGAAAAAAATCCATTTGCATTCAAACACTATAATCTTGAATTCTTAGCCGTCTACGTCGACTCTCAGCAATATCCGGCTAAGCCGCTACAGCCCAATTTCGAAGCCGGTTTGGCAGTACGCGAATATTATCAGTTGGTGATGACGACCGGGAGACACCTTAAAGACCAACCGCTCTCTATCGACAGGAATGATTTCCTGAACGGATACACGCTTTACGCATTTAACCTGACACCCGACGAAGACTGCGGTCAGCACGTTTCCCTCGTCAAGTCTGGGAATATCAGAGTCGAAGCCCGTTTCAGAGAACCGTTGCCGAATACGGTGAATATTTTAGTTTACGCAACTTTTGACTCCGTTCTGGAAGTTTCTAACCGTCGACAGGTACTGATCGATTACTATTGAGATGAACACACTACAACTCACCGCCATCATGGATAAAATTACATGCAGGACTCATTTTCTCGGCGTTCTACCGAGCGATCAACTGTCCGAAAAACCCCTAAGGATCTTACCGTCTATGGGGATCATTAACACCCACCCTGCGCGTCTACCCGGCGAGCATTGGATCGCTGTTTATTTAACCGAAGATGGCCCGGCTTGTTTTTTCGACAGCTTCGGCAATCCGCCCAACAGCCCTCGCTTTCCAAGCACCATCAATAACTTTCTAGCAGCCAACGACGTCGATGTATTATATTCCGACAGACGAGTCCAGGATTATTCATCGGACACCTGCGGGCAGCACTGTCTGTTTTTTCTCTATCATTTAGCCAGAGGTTACGACTATAACCATGTGATGAAACTATACACCGATGATTATATTAAAAATGATAAAATGGTGTCCCTGTTTGTGAGACGATTAAGACCTTATGTTTGTAATGCTAAAATGCTATCCTGCGTTCACTGTGTACAGACGTGTTTGACCTATAAATAAATAAAACTCTTACAACCATTAAATTTTTATCGTCTTTTATTGAATCATAAGATACATACAGACAAAATATAAGCAATCATTAAAATTCCAACCACTGTCTTCGATCGATAGTCGGTGATTTAAACACAGAGTCTTCGGGCTCTGGAACCAGGGGGCGCGAATATCTTCGTGCTTTTTTAGAATGTCTAACACGGGTTGGGGTTTGGGAGACGGGTTTACCCTTTAGAGAGTTAATCATGCTCCTGACCTGTTGATTCGGCACCGTAGAAAAAGGGATGTTTAATTCGGCAAAGGCATGTAGAAACTCTGCCCATCCTACAGGTCTCCGGTCATCCCGAACCTTATGAGGGGCCGTGACATTTTTTAACAAATCGACCATGTGTGAACCTGGTACGGCTTTACCCCTGAACACAAACTCGCCCGATTCGTTCCACGAGGCTAGTCCTTTAGCTTTAGACATCTTGTCTAATATGTATCTGCTGTTTTTCACACTTCTCGAAGGTACATTCTTCAGAACTTCATCCACCACATCCTCCCCAGCTCTACTGTCTTCAACGCTGGCCACGGTCTCTGGTTCATTTTTATGAGAGGGCTCGGGTAACGAAAGTGTTAAAACACTGGTCTCACATTCGCCTTGTTTAACGATGTTCAAAAACCTGTTCAGGGTATTTGTGTAAAGTTTGGCTTTTTCATACGGGCTCAAATCAGCGCGGAGTAAAATTTTTCTCATGGCTTCGTCCAAATCGTTTTCCACGGTCTACTGAATGGTCTCGCGAACATTTTCAGTTTTCACCTTATCCAGTTGATGGCGAGGGACTAAATACATCTTCTCTGCGTACTCCATCCTATCGATTGGCTATCAAGCTCGAAAGAAAGGGGACGGCTACGCTCAGGAGTGGTAAAAGGAATCCGCCCTTTTGGTTGAAGACTCGTTTCTTGGCCGCTATGCCAATTTTTTTATTGGCTACAAATTTAATTTCGGCTTTTTTCTTTTTCAGTTTTTGGTACTGCTGTCGATTGACAGGAATCGTGCCGTAGAGGATGTTAAGAGCTAGTTCGCACAGCGATAAAATGAAATCGTCGGACGCCGATTGTAAAATAAGACGTCGTTGTTTAGGAGACGCTTTATGTAGCAGTTTTAACACCGGCAGATGCTTACAAAGTCTGGCGGACATGGTGATGGATCACGCTCTTCTTTTTTTCGGAATATAAACCACTTGACGGTCGGAAAGCAATCCTGTTCTGAGACGGTACTGCTCAGGAGTTTTCGCTTTATAGTCTACCATTAGGTAACCATGAGGCTGGTTGACCGCATCGTGATAACACTCCATAAAGTATTTTGTGTTTCCGGGGGTACATTTGACGCCCCAGCATCGCTACTTGATTCACGTCCCGAGGATTTTTAAACAGAATCATGTAATTGGCGTTTAAGCTGATGGTTCGACTGGACTTACCCTGTACAAATACATTTTGCACAATGTAGATAGCGCTCAGATTGCGATGGTGGCAGTATTGGGTGAAAACACGCTGAAGTTCCATGTTGGCGCTAGCTTGCTCCATCAAATCGTCCACGATTAAAAGATTTGGTTTAGTAACAGGGAGTAAATCATCATCATTCAGACTCTCTGGTATTCCTTGGATGTCGTACAATTTAAGCACATCATCGTACAAAGGTTGCCAACAATCATACAGCCATACAATGTTTTCAATTTTCTTGGAAATTAAATTCAAACCTTTTTCCAACAAAAGTTTTACAAAATAAGACTTTCCAGAATTGGACGGTCCGCTTATAACACAACTAAATGGATGTTGAAGTCTGAAATCAAAATCGGAAACATCCAGCGACCCCCTGTGCATCATCTGATCAGTAGCCATAAGGAAGCGTGGTGAAATCGGGCAAAAGTCTGCGCTTATTATACACCACCTTAAACCTTTTAACGACTGATTTGTTGTGCAATGTGAGTCTTTTTATTCCTCACAATGTTTTCCGTCTGAGCCAGGATGTATTTGTCTCTATCATGAGACGTCACATAGCTGTCAACCAGACCAATCAGGGATTCGAGACAGATAGCTTCGGAATTTTTTGCATTCAGCGTTATTCCCTTGGCTTTCATACACACTTTACCTTTGGCCGTCCGAAAACCGTACGATTTTGGTCCGCTGGAACAAAATTCCGTAATAAAGTCCCCGTCGTCTATTTCGCTCGTCAGCTCCCCTAGATGAGACCCGAGAGGGGGCTCCCACTGCGTGTCGCTAGACACGAATACGACGCTGTCCGTGTCCGAGTATAGCAGTCGATCGCCGAGTCTGTCCATCAATTCGTACAATTCCAGTCGGGCGTGCGCCGTTGTAAACGCTCCTATAAACACGTTAACGTCACGCGTCTTACAAACGTCGTCGTCGTGGGGTTTATGCTGAACGAGAGCCACGTGGTCTGAGACGAATGTGAAATAGGACAGCGTGTCGGTATTGCCAAAAACGATTCTGGTGAATTCTTCGGGGTCGTTCACCAGAGTCGTTTGAGGAAGCTGATCGCGAAGACAGAATCTTCCCCAGAGAGAGTTCAAAGCTAATTTTGTGATCGCCCTTTGGGCGGCGTTGTATTTGATCTTTTCGGGATTGAGTTGAATCCCCTCTTTTTCAAAGTAATCGCGGATGTAAGTCTCTTTCTCGGCGTCCGTGACGACGTTGGAAGGGTACCCGGACGCTTGTTGTTTCAACCGCTAAAACGTTTTGACGTAACCGGCAAACAACGTGTCTGATCGTTGCGGAAAATGCCAAACCTCGTCTATCTTGGCCACCACATAACCTTTCTCGATGGCTTTTAAAAGCTCTATACTGACCCAACAGCCCGAAAGCGCTCTTTGCTCGTCCGTGTGGGTACAGCTCGAGGTCTGATTTTGCTCGTGACAACAAGACCTGCAAAGAGGAAACATGAGTTTGCCTTCGCATCTGTAAGGGAGAACCGGGTGCAGTAATTTGCACGGAGGGTAGACCGTCGCTTTGATAAGCCCGTAATAATTTTCAATCGGTTCAAAATCTTTGAAAATGATTTCTGGATGTTCGATCGGATAGCTTTTCCTAGCCTGACAAAAGGGGTAGAGACTGGTGAAATCGAGATAGCGTATTTTCTCACCTTCGCTCACTTTGTGATAGAGTTTATAAGCGTTCGTTCGCCCACCGTACAAAGCCTGACGAGGTTTCAGTCTCTCTGGGGCAGAATAATCGGACATAAATTCTATCACAGAGGGATCGGTCTTTTTCATGTTGTCCCATTCGCATTCCCAAAGAACCTCGATTTGCAAACCGTACGCGTTCTGCAGAATTTCAACCTTATCGTCAAACTGTCTCCTGAGGACCCCATAGGGCACTTTCGACAAGGGATGTGTCTGATGAGGTTCGAAGCGACAGCAGTGTCCATGGAAGAAACAACCATTGTATTCTAAACCGTGCTGGACACCATTTTGTACGTAGAAACCATCTAGAAAGTACTTGCCGATCGAAACTTCACCGTGATTTAAGGCATGGTGAAGGTCCACGTTTCGAGTCTTTTTTACATACTCGAGCCATTCGATCGAACCATTTGAGAAGGTCTTGCTCTGTTGCACGTACGCCTTGTTATGGGTCAGTGCGATCGTGTTTCTGTCGAGATAATGTGTTTTGAAGATCCCCATTGAACAGCTAGCGAGCGTTCATGCACCCTTCTCATAATAAGACCACGTCGTTGACCCCGTACGCGTAGAGTTCTTTCCTGAAGTCAAACCACTTACCCTCAACCGTGCTGTACCAAAGATCAAAGTCTTGTTGGGCTTTAGCGCTCATGTTATCGTACCCGTAGAATGTTTTGTCGGGGTACGGGCCAAAATATTTCTCATTTTCCAACGTATTGAAGAGATGCGGAAAGTACCCTTTTCCAGACGTATCCAAGTCTAAGGCCGCGGGCATTTTGGCGAGAGCGAATGGAAAAAATGAGTAACTAGCGATATAGCGCTGTGCAAACGGAGCGTCGTACATGTGAATTAATTTACAGCCCTGCATTATGACCTCGATCGCAATCCCGGCTTTGCAAAAGTGCTCAAGAAGTAAGAAGGAGTCAAATCGCGAAGAAAAGTGGGCTATAAAGCAGTAGCCTTTATACCGCGGTTGTCTGAAGCGGCTGATTAGCTTAGCTATGCAGTCGGTACCCTCCGCCGTAAATTTCTCCCCTTTGAACGTGATTGCGCAAACAAAATTCGCCACGTGCCTGCCGTTTTGGTAACGCGTTTCAAAATCGTAGAAAATGTATTTCTCGCACATTTCCTTAGGCGCTAGGGGCTGTATGAAACATTGATGAGAGCCGTCATCGTGGAGAAGTTCGCGACAATGCACGCATTTGTCGGGGGTGCAGATGTGTGGGGTTTTCTTGTCACCAGGTTTTACGTCGTAGCACCTGTTACATAGTTTGCAATATTTAATAAGATCGCAAAATGGGTATTCCTGACCAGGACCTGTTTTTTTATGCATTTCGAAGCAATAGCTCGATTTACAGTAACGCAAACAGTCGGGGCAATGTATGATTCTTTTAGGGAACCTGTGACAATCAGCGTCGAAACAGACATCGCAGGCGTGCTTGCATTGATGATTTCTGCGACTGGTGTACCCTTTATAGCAAAATTGGCACACGTAGGACGAACCAATGAACCCCGTCAGACTCATTATCAGAAAATAATGCACGTTTTCGTGAAGATACAAGCATACCGTTTTTGGATGGGGCTCATCGCTATTTTTGTAAGTTTGTAAGATCATCGCATTAGATCTGTGAAATACGACAATTTTAATGCCTAGAGCGCGTTCAAACGCCGCTATGTCGCTAAGAGCGATTGGATGTTGGATTGAAAAGCCGGCGCTGTTTTGGATAGCGACGGCCAGTTTTTCTAGCTCACTCTCGGCTAATTGGGGGTTAAGAAAACGCGCAAGACAAATAGAGAAACACAAATTATTTGAAATATTCGCGGGGCAAAATAAACTCGTCTTTTTTCTTTTGATTACCTGATCAACGGCAAGATCTGCGAGTTTACGACGAGGATGCCCTCCTCCGTGACGGTTCAGCGCTAGAGATGCCTCGACCTGAACTGTCTGATCCGATAATAACTGCTCGTTGCTCTGTAAAACGCGTTCAATTTGGTCGTAAAGCGAATCGATTTCGTAATTACCGGCGGGGGTTAAAACCCCGCTGATGGGTGTTTGTAGATTGGGGGCTGACAAGGTTATATTGATCACAGGAGCGTGGCCGCCTATATCTCTAGCAAAGGTTACAATCTCGATCAGCATGTCGTGTAAGCGTGTGTGATAAGACGCCAAATCTGTAGAGTTGATCTCTCTCAGATTCATGGTTCTTCTCAACGACACACTATTGAAATGAGGTCGTGGTAAAACGTGATAGCCGTTAACGAACCCGCCGTCGCGAATCAACGCATCAATGTCAGGACGACTCAATTGAGCCTCTGTAGGAGGGTCAGTCTCGCGTAAAGCGTTAGCATTACCTGATGGGACTGGTGCGTTGCTGGTCGATGGTTGTGAAGTATTATCGTCATTACCCGGAGGATGTTCTGGGGAATGGCTATTTAAAACACCACCGTATTGTACAACAGGGTCGTACTGATTAACGGCTAAATCAAAAAGATCCAAATTAGGATCGGGTTGTGAATATTCTAGATTAAAAAAATATTGTTCTAAATCATCTGGAAGCGTTACAAGCTCGTCGGGTAGTAGACTCAGCAATTCAATCTCGTCCGGTGACAGTTCTGTGGAGCATTGATCTGATTGACAACCATGTGTACAAAAGCATTTGGAACCATCCATTTTTAAAGTTTCAGATCAAAAAGATGATAAACATGGAATATAAGAGTATATGAAATCAAAGCATATATCAAAAAGCATACATGGAATATTACAATGTCATAGAGTATAAAAATCAATACATGATGAAGAAACATCAAATCATGCGTGGAGTATAAAAATCAATACATGATGAAGAAACATCGAAGCATGCATGGAGTATAAAAATCAATACATGATGGTTAAAGAAAAATGACTAGAACCATAAAAGTTTAATGGAATAGATCTATATTCAATCTGTATTCATCTCGTCTATGATGGTGAGAATCAGATGGTGGAACATCAGCATTAATTCGCTTTGGAATTCGGTTAACATGCGATCGCTTCTTTGAAAACCCTGATCCGCGCTTGATTTCAAAGTATGAATGCGTCTGAATATTTCATTGAACACGTTCTGAATAAATCGGTCCTGAACATCGAATCTGCTATGTGTCTCAAGTTGTGCGCCACGAAACTCCCCACGGAGTGCGTCTAGTCTGCTACGGGTATCAATGTGTGCGTCACGAAACTGAGTCCCCTGATTAAACAATTTGGAAATAATATTATCCTGGACATCGCGAAGTTCTATATATTTCGCGTCAATGGTAGGTTGCGAGTCACGAAACTCTTGAGCTAACGTCTCTAATTTCGCGTCAGTGCTAGCTTGCGAGTCACGAAACTGTTGAGCTAATGTCTCTATTGAATTTAGGACCCTATGCATTAGACCAACATCATTGAGTGATTCATCAGCCGGTTGCGACACGGCTGGTACTTCTTCAACATCTATTTCTTCTTCTTCTTCTTCGTCGTCTTCCGGAGGTGAGGGAAAAGGATACGGGGTCTGCCCGGCGCGGGTGGTGGTGGTTGTCACCTCGTTCGTCCAAGAACTCTGTTCCCAAGCGGCGTGTTGAGGCGTGTCCCAGGTAGTCACATCGTCGTCATGGCTTCTATCCGAACCCGCTGCTGTGTGTAGAAATATAAAAAGTATATTAATGGTATAACTCAATTTGAGTTTAAATAAAAAATAATTTAGTTTGTCTCACCATACAGAAATACGCTGTCAAGACTGGTTGTCGGACTGTTCGGTGGCACTGGGCAAAGAGTTTTCCTATCAGAACTGATCGCAGGTGTGACACGAGCTATTTTTCTCTCAGGACTCTCGAGGGAGGTAGAGTGATTTGTTTTTCTACTCTTCTTTCTCGGCGGCTCCCCGCTTGGTCCGGGGGTCTGGTCTAAAGCCGAGCCTGTAGGCAGTATTTGATCCTCAGCTTGAGTCGGTGTGGGGTCTGGCACGTCTCGTCTATCTGTTACGAGCAGGGTGGGGTGTTCGTCATCACCGTCGTCGTCTTTAGTCAAATCGACCACCGCCGTGAATCCCGGTTGTGTGACAAAATGTATAAAATCTAAATTAAATAAATAAATAAATATATTTGATTTCTCATAAGCGTTAAGAAGAAAAAAACATTACGTCGGTGTTAGGGCTTGTTTTACCATCAGCGTCGGTCACCAGACTAGCTAATGTGAGTAAAATAAAATAAAAGAGAGTAATTAAACAAGAGAATTAAAAAAGGTTCATTTTAATAATTTATAAAAGAATAGAAAAAGATCAGTAGCCTACTCACACGTGTCTAAGACAGTCATGGTCAGACTTTCAATGGTCGGACCTGTCGGGATAAAAATCCTATTATGAATGGTAACAGTTGTGAGTCTTTTATATGTATGGGAAAAAAAAAAAAAAAAAAAAAAAATAATAATAATAATAATAATAATGTAATATCACCCCCAAGACGATTTCACCATAACAGCCGGTTATATCACCCCAAGCCGTTGGGGGCGCAATTTCACCATAACAGGATGTAGTTTTAACTCCGGGGCAGCAGGTGGCGCCGGAGAGCTAGTCGAGCTCAGAATCAATAACATGGTTTTCATACAGTTTTAAGACAACGGTTTAAAACATGATTTTATGGGTTAAAATACTCTATCAATATATCGAAACAGATCGATCGGGGTTATGACAAAGATACGTATCAAAACTGGTTTTGATAAACGATGTCAAACATATTTAAGAGCAGTTAGCAACGTAGCACGCGCTGCTAAGCTAAACCGCATGTATTAGCACAAGCTCTGCTAAGCTAGGCCATGAGTCATAACCAGAGCGCTAACAGGAACACCGCGCTGTCTTAATAAAGGCATATGGATAGCGGGACGATTTAATTCAGGTAGATAGCAAACAGAATCGTAGCATAGCATGCTAAGCATCCGGCGGCCATTTTCAAGGCCTAAAGATTTTTTCATAATAAAAGTCGCGTGTAAGGACGCAGTATTATCGTTTTTCTGAACCATATAAGTTTCAAACCCATATTGATATAGCAACGTGT